>APFE030759562.1:17262-43762 GCA_000404065.3 Pinus taeda | reverse complement strand
AAAGCATGTAAGGGAGCTGCAATTAAGGAAAAGTTAGAAATGAACTTTCTCCAATATTGTGCTACTCCTAAGAAGCTTCTAACTTCTGTAGCAGATTTGGGTTTAGGCTAGCTTACAATGACTGCCACCTTAGAGGGATCTATCTTCAATTCACCACCCCCTACTATATGACCCAAATAATTAGAGATGTTTTGCCAAATTCACATTTTGAGAGTTTAACATAAAGTTTTTCTCTTTTCAAAACATCTAGTGTCTGCTTAACATGCTTTAAGTGTTCTTCCCATGTTTTTCTAAATATCAGAATGCCATCCAAATACACAATAACAAAATCATCAAGAAAATATCTAAGTACATCATTCATTAATCTCATGAAAGTAGCAGGAGCATTAGTTAAGCCAAAAGGCATAACCAGCCATTCATACAATCCCTGCTTTGTTTTGAAAGTAGTCTTCCATGCATCTTTTTCTGCAACCTTGACCTAATGGTACCCACTATGCAAGTCTAGCTTGGAAAAATAAACAACTTCTTTCAATTGATCTAGAAGATCATCTATGCAAGGAAGAGGATAACGATTTTTGATTGTTATCTTATTCAGTGCTTAGTAATCAATGCACATTCTCCACAAGCCATCTTTCTTTCACACCAAAATGATTGGTGACCCACATGGTGATGTGCTAGGTCCGATGAACCCCTTCTCGAGGAACTCCTGCACCTGCTTCTGGATTTCAACATTCTCTAAAGAAGACAACCTCTACATTCTAATGTTAGGTAATGGAACATCTTGCTGCAAATTAATATCATGCACTATTTCCTTTTTGGGTGGCAGAACTTTAGGTTCTTGAAACAAGATATCATACTCTGAAATGATCTTTTCTAAATCAGCTTGCTGTTTAGCATTAAAACCCTCAAATACATTGGTTTTTTTAGGTTTCTTTTCCTTTACAACCATCAGTAAGAATTTTTTGCATGAATTTATCATTCGTTTCATCTGTCCTGAGTTTATGAGAGTATAATTATTCTTGAGCTCATGAGCTCTTACAAAGTATTCGATTCCATCTTTAACAAGTAGATACTTGTTCTCAACTCTATAGAAAATAAATTTTCTATCATACAAGTAAGGACTTCCTAAAACAATTCCACATATATCCAAAGGAATTATGTCTAACTCAACCTCATCTACAAATGTTGACCCAAAAGAAAACTTGAGTTTGCATTGTCTAGTCACTTGTAGTTGTGCTTTATCATTCAACCATCCTAATGGGTATGGTTTCTTATGAGGTGTAGTTACTAATCCCAGCTTCTTTACAATTGCTTCAGAAATTAAATTTACTTGTGAGCCACTATTAAAAAAAGTTTCAATCTTTTGATGTTTGGAAATAACTCAAATATGGAAAAGCTCATGTATTTTTCTCTCATTTTCTTCATCAATAGTAGATTGTGCAGAATGACTAGTAGATGCTTCAGAATTCTTACCTTTTACACCTGTGGCTGCAATGGTTGTTTCATCTCCTGAGTCTGACCCCAAATCTTTCTGAATAGCTGCAACAATCTTCTTCTTTTTTCCCTCGAACTTCTTAGGTCTCAGCTCTGGATGCAGAATCCAACAATGCTCATCATCACGCTCATCCTTTTTACAGTGAGTGCATGAAGCCTTGCTTTTTTGTACAGTTTTAGCCTTCCTTGCTTTCCATTTCTGCTTTCTTTTCTCCTTATTCTTGCTTGCAGTGGGTTGGGATGATCCCCCAACTTCTGGACTTCCATTCTTTCCTCTAGCTTCTTGATGAGTAGCTTGTACATATACCTCATCTATACTAGTGGGATTAAACATGAGGATAGTGTGCCTCATGTAGCTATGTAGACCACCAATGTACTTTAACAGAATCTCAGGTGAGTCTAATGAGATTCCTAGAATCAATGCTCTCTTTCTAAATTCTTGAGTGTACCCTTGCACACTTTGCCCTTTCAACTATTGAAGAGTTTGCTAGCTCATCATGGCTTGTTGCATGTAGGCAAATGGATAGAACTGCTTTTTGATTGCAGAGATAAATTCACTCCAGAAAGAGATAGTCTTACCATGTCTTTTCATGTCAGCTTGCATCCTGCCTTCCTACCAAACCATGGCAGTGCCTCCAAGGTGTAGGCTTGCCAGCTGAATCTTGCTCTTGTCTGAATCGATATTCTACACTCTGCAATAAACATCAATTTGTCTAAATATTTACTGCATTCAACTCTCCATCATATATAGGTAAATCAAATTTAACATCTAGTTTGATCAAAGATGCTTTCTTTTTGTGTTCAGGGCTATTAAGAGGTGTGAGAAAGCTTTCTTCTTTCCCCTTGCCTTTTGAGTGGTCATGGAAATGAGACTCATCTTCTCCTTTGTCTTGTTTAGAGACTAATGAATCTTCATCCTTATGTTTTCTAAAGTCCCTATACATTTCCTCTACCATGGACTTTATGGCTAGGAAACTATCTATGAATTAAGGGTTTGGCCCCATAGAACCTTCCTCTGACATTTTCTTCCGAGGATAGACTCTCCCAATTTCAAGATTAGTTTCGACCAACTCTCCTTCTCCTAATTTGAGCTTCGATCTAGTTAGCATTCAACAACTAAATCCAACACAAGCTTGTCTAACCTTAACAGCCTAGAGCTCTGTTACCACTTGATCTGAAAGTCACTCGTGAGTGATCTTAGTTAATTAGTTAATGAATGAAGGTATTACAGACTCATGTGCTAGTGTGTGTCTATGTTATCTTAGGCAATAGATTGATCAGATTGCAAAATACACAAACACCGGAAAATGGAAAACAGTGAGAGAAACACAATAAGAAAATATAAGAACACAACAAATTAATAAGGAGTTCACCCTATTCTCCAGGGCTACATCTCCGGTCGAGCTTTCAGTGGTGGCCTTCTTTATTGTGTCTTTAAAACAAAGTTTTTACAATGCGGAGCTCAACTTGAGTCTCATGGAAAAGATAATGCTTAGTAGGGTGGTTCTTGGATTCCCCAAGCCACTCGAGTGCATAGACTCTTCCTTACCAAGTCTCGACCTCAACTGATCTTGATGGGATGAGTCCAATTTGGTACTCAGTTCCCGACAGATATCCTCTCAGGGATGGCTTGAACCTCTCAAGCCTGGTTCTGTCTGCTCGATGATCCCTTAGGTAAGCTCCTCTACTTTTGTCTCTTCTGTCTTGCTTTCTTCTTCACTGTTCTCTTTCTCGCTCACAATGTTGTATCCTATTTTCTGTCTATTCTTGGTTTGCGGCTTAAAGCCAATTTGTCTCATGACTGTTTGCTTCCTCTTCCACCCCTTCGGATCACCTGCTGTTGTTCACTTGGAATTCCCTGCCTTTGTGTCATCACCATTGTGTAACGTCTCACAGGGAAGTGGCCACTTGTCCTCTCATGAACTGTGCCAGCTCTTCCTCAAACGGTTCGGTATTTCGGTTACGCTGTGTAATGATTCATCTGCCAACTCTGCGGTCAAATCAGACTTCAGACTTTTATATGCCGTGGCTTATTTCTCCCTCCAAATTCGGTTTCTTATCTGGCACAATCTCCATCGTTAGATCTGGAGCCCCCAGATCATATGATGATCACTCTTATCGCGCAGTTGACTTGCTCGGACATTAGCCCGCAATGAGAGGCGGTTTTTTCTCTCATTCACCAGACACACGTCGTGCAATGTATGGAATCGCTCGTTCTCTGCTAAATATGCTTACCGCCCAAAATGCCTCCGATATTCTGCTGGTTTTGGAGCGCGAGACCCGCCTTTCATGTTAGCGCTTTCCCTACGGTTTCTTGGCTTCCCATGTGACCGAGCACTCAGGGCTTTTCCTTCTCGAGGGGTTTTGCCCAGAGATTAGCGAAACGGCCTACGTTTTCCGATCCGGACTTCCTAACTGCTAGTTTGCGTCCTGTCCGGTCTCCATGGGCCTCGGTCAGCGCACTTTGGCCGAGGTCCTCGTCGTTCCTTGCTGGCTACAAACTGCCACTGTCCAGAGATCTTCTTGATAGCTCTTTGTTCATAAATTTTTTAAGTTTGTCCTAATTTGATACAATCATAACACTTTTCTAGTTTTCATGGATCCAATTCTGATCACTCGATGCATCATCAACATATGTGAAAACAAAGAGAACCTTCAACATCAAAGCCATCAACCAACATCAATAGTCACCCATAACATACATATCCTCCTCATCAAGTGCATCGAATTTTGTACAATAGCAACAATAATTTCATCATATGAAATCCAAGCATCATTGATAATCCATGATGTAGTGACAACAACACATATATTTTCAATAAGATTGATGATGACAGTATGAATTCATCATAGAAAACATCATACAATAAGTATTCCTCAAGAAACCATTATGCCAATAATGAACTGTTAGAATTCTAAAATATGCCCCTCCAAACCTATGCCAACCCTTCATCATAAAATTTGATCACATTATATCCTTCTCACCAATTAAAAAATAGACATATCAACATCAATAATAAAACTTTGCAACATTTCATCACTCATCATGAATTGCTACTCTTTCACACATTTCTAAATAGCATAAGGGCATCATCAAAAGACTATAGCAAACCAATGTTAGAAACAAAAATCCAATGAGAAGATGCCCCATAATCTATTCCACTTCTTTATCATCATTAAGAATCATAAGCGATAATCTAAGTCAAGAAACGCATGCATATGTAATTGTCCTTCATGAGAAACACACATAGAATGTAAAACATAGAGTTTTCATAGACATAAATCCCCCTAAACATGTCATGTATGTTCTTGGTCACATTCACTTCATCAGATGCAACATCAGTAACATCAACATAACAACATATGGAATCCTCATCAAGATACATATGCATATATCCCCCTGAGATCATACACCACTGAGCTTGTGGACCTAATAGTCATTATCTATTCTCCATGAGGCTATGTACCTCATACTTACTTCTACAATCACTATTATAAGTATGCTTTAAGAAAAATGGACTGCAGTAGGGACAATCTTCCCTATGTCTCTATCTACTGCTCCTTCCTCCAAAAATGTTTGCAATTTCTAATCACGAGTTAAAAATTGTGATGTTTAAACCATCCCATGCAGCTAGAGGCTTGTGAGCTTCCATTCCATCCACTTGACCTGTAATTAGTGGCCTTATCCCCAAATGAGTTACAAGTGAAACAATATCCACAACACCATATTTTATATTTGGTAACTGATCTTGAAGGACTTGATACAATTTTCTTTGGCCTTGAAGTTCTCATATCTGATGAGTGGCTTGATTCAATCTTTTGTGGGTCCTTATTATCTCGTGGATTGGAAATATTGTGGTTGTACCCAATGCATGTCTTGATTAGAGGAAAGCATTGTTCATTAATAATATTTTCTAAAGATTCGGATGCCTTTACCCATTTGTTTTTTTTCTCATAATCTTCCCTTAGAGTCATAATTTATATTTCTAATTTTTCACAATCCCTTTCATTTTCCTAAAGGTGTTTTGCTAATTTTTCTATTCTTCTACTGAATTCTTCTAATTGAGAATTTAGCGACTTCATTTCCTTGACAATACTACTTTCTTTTGTTTCTTCATGAGTCTATCAATTTATTTCAATGCTTTCATTATATCATCTTCTTCACAACTATCTGATTCACTAGTTAGACGATCTTCAATAGCCATAAGTATTTTCTAACTAGTGTTAGAATATGAATCTAAATTTTCCTGATCATTGGATGTGCTTTAACTATCTTCATTAGAATAAAAACTTTTCTTGGAAGAAAAATTATTTTTGGCAATTTTCTTGTCAATGTTATTTTCCTTTTCTTTCTTATTATGATTTTCTTTATATGGACATTTGGATGCATAGTGATCTACTCTTCCAAAAGAAAAACACTTAAAGGGAAGTTTACCTTTGAATTTACCAGTTCCCACTTGCAACTTCTTCACAAAATTTGATTCTTCCTCATGTGAAATGTAGCTTGTATCTTTAGGTTCTTCCTTTTATTTTCATTTGTGTGTGGATTTGAATGCAAATTCTCTTATTTTTGATGTATTCCCCTTATTTATGATCTCGTAAGCAATCGAGATCCCATGAAGTTATTCCAGAGAAAGAATTTTCAAATCATGCATTTATTTAGTGTCAAATACTTTGGAATCAAACTTTGGGGTTAGTGATCTCAAAATATTTTCAATAATAGAAGATTCCTCTATCTTGTCCCCAAGCCCTTTCATAGTGTTAGTAATCTCATCTACTCTAAGGAAAAATCTTGCAATTCTTTCATCATCATGCATTCTAAGGGGATCATATTGAATTCTATATGATTGGAGTTTGGCACTCTTTACCTTATTATCACCTTCATAACTTTGAATAATCTTATCCCATATTTCCTTTTCAGTGTCCAGATGCATGACTTTCATGAACTCAGATTTTTCTAATCCTCCCAAGATAAGATTTACTACCTTTTCATTGTTCTCATATTGCTTCTTTCCTGCATTATCTATGGAAATGGAGGTTGGTTATTGATGTCCACCCTCAACATCTCCCCGTACATCAACTCCTAATGAATGCAAATATGCTCACATTCTGACCTTCCAAAACATAACATTAGTACCATTAAATAAAGGTGGCTTAGTAGAGAAAATTCCATCTTAGCTACTCATCTTTGTTAGACCTCCCTTCAAGCGATCAAGATCCTTCTGAGGTACCTTCTTTGATAACAATTTTTAGGAAAAATACCAAGGGAGCGGGAGGGGGCGGGTTAATTAGTAATTTTAATTCACTTTAACTTTCAATTTCAAATTCAGAATTCTGTACGCATCTGTTATTAAGACAACTCGTGTGTGTATCCACCTTCTGTGAGTAAAAATAATGTATATCCAGATTACTTATTTTTCTTAGCTTCCATAAGATGTTTAACTTAACCATTGGATATTTTTTAGTTCATTAGCCATTCAATATGCAACAAAGAGAAAATAAATCATAACACATAAGCAACACATCAACACATAAGGACATCGAGATTTTAGGTGGAAACTCAATGTGGGATAGAACCACCATTATTTTCATCTCTGAGATCTTCTCTTATTATAATGGAAAATCATTCATTACATCATGGTATTGTACTAGCACAGACTCTTTCCAGGGTGCATGCATGCACCTGCAGGAGGCTACAACCTCCACTCGTTCTCCAACACCTATGGAAAGGGAGATAAAACCCCCTAATCTTGTTTACCGACTCCTATCGGAAGGGAGCTCCTACCCTCTCACTGAAGGCTACAACCCTCAACACCTTGTGGACCACGTTTCATAATATTTCATACTGGATCCACCTGTCTCAAACCATAAAAGCTATAGGCTACCTTTCATCAAATTTTCAAACTAGACCCACACCCAACAATATGCTCAATAGCAAGATACCAATAAACCAATCACTGATACTAATCAACCAATCACACTGTCATCAATACAAAATAATATGTAGTCATTACAACCCTGATCAAATTTACCTCAGAATATATATGTGAATGTTCTGAATCATATCCGTGTATATACGCACTTCCTGTGCATAAACCTCTGTACAAATCTCAAATCACTTAATACTAGAAAATTGTCAAACGGAATCACTGTATCAACCACTGAATCACTGAAATACTGAGTCACAACAACAACTAATCACAAATATACCAATACTGAATCATAATTTTATAGCATCATCACTGATCAATAGAATAAGCCACAATCAAATCATTCCCATTGACACTGCTAGACACGAACCATCCTGATAAAGACTTCAATTATAGATAGACAACAGATAGAACAAACATCATCAACTTCCATCACCAAGCAACAATTACAAACCCTAGAACATATTTGTGACTTTCAATAAACATATATGTGTATATATATGCTTACTATATATAAAACCTGCGTACAGATTTTAATATACTAAATAAACACATCAAACACTAATCATCAGAATGCATACACAACTAATTTGTATCATATCCGTGTATGTACGTGACATTCCTGAAGAAAACATCCGTACGAATCTTAAATTACTGAATCATATCAATGTTGCAAACACAACCCATGTCAAATGAATATCTTTGTGCACATACTATCAGAAAAGCATAGATCTCAACAAACATATTCAGATCATAGAAACATTAACTTCTTAAAAATAAATAGATAAATCAATAATATCCATAAACTTTCATATATTCAAAATTTGAACCTTCTTCTTGAAATGCTGAAGAAGCTTAGCAATGGACGGAATTGGGAAAAAGTCACGAATAGTTAGCGAACAGCCGGAATTGTTCAGGAAATTGCTGATCTTCTACAACGCATTGAGTATAAGGTAATAAACCATGTGAGGCGGAAAGGAAACCAGGGGGCTGACTTCTTGGCTAACTGGGGATGCAGAGGCCGCGGTAGCTCGGTGGATGCTCAATGGAGATCGGTGTGCGGGCACAAGGAATGGATGGACCTGGCAACCATAATCAAGGCTGATCACGACCAAGCCAAAGGTAGAACGGTGGAGAGTGATGAGCTGGAGCACCAGAGGGACGTGGAGCATCCAAACCACGCAGGCTCATTATGATTAGGATCCCCATGCGAATAGTAATACTCGTGCGAAGCATTGGGGACAGACAGAATTTAGGACAGGCAGTTAAGGATTGTCAGAAAGGACCGGGAGAAGGGATCGGTGATCACCATGGGAGATCACATCGAAAAGGTACGAAATCTGAGGGGAAAAATCTGCCTCATATAAACCCAATCATAGATTCGAACTGGCGCATAAATGGCGAGTACATGTCAGGGACTGCAAGTTGGAATAAATCTAATAGGATGGTTGATAGGAAATGCCAGGATCGGAGGAACAGATGGCAGGATTCGGACAGCCGGATTGATAGTAGGAGCGGGTTCCGGGATTTTATAAAAGCCTGCATGCAAAGCACCCGGCATCAGAATATTTTAGTTAGAATTTGCAGTGCGAGAGGAGTCGCAGGTCGTCTAAGAGCCTCCTGCATTATTTAGAGTTGGCCTGCTGAGAGCGGTTCTATGGAAACTAGAAAGAGGGCTCGGCTAGCAGAGGAAATGGAAGCTGCGAGAACCAGGGAACTAGACCGGAAAGGAAAAGGGGTCATGAAGGAAGAGGACCCGGAGGAAGTTTTTGAAATTCCTGATACTTCAGACGAGGATGGAAGCCGCGACCATAGTATGAATGCAGAGGAATGGGAGCAGTACGCCATGGGTGTTAGCCAGCGGAGCCGGCGTGGCAGACGGGTACCGCAGCGCGGGCACTGGAGGAGGATTCATCAGGGTGTCCGCGAGACTGCCCCACTCCGTGGTCAGAATAGCGAAGCCAACAAAGCTCAGGACAGTAAGGGAGAAGAACTGGCGCTGAGCAGACGTCTTGGTAGGAAGGGCAAACAAATTTTCGAACATAAAATCCAGCGGGCAGAGAGAGCTTACGTCCAGAACACCAACCCAAAAATCCGGCGAATCATCCAAAATTTGGAAGAAGAAGCAATACAAGCTCAATCTGATTCGGAAATGGAGGACTGGGAGCTGCTGGTGCATGACCCCGGTAATACGAGAGGTAGAATGTCTCTTTTCAAACAATCCTTACACATTTACTGGGTGATGAAACGATTGCTTGCCAAGGCCTTGGAGCAGGTGGCTTCTGAAATGGCTGAGGTGGCTCAGGGGGTTCCTAACTTGAGACATGAGCTCCGCATCATGCAAATCTCCATGGAGATGCAAGGGAAGCAGTTAGATGAGATCCAGCAAATGCTCAAGGACAGCCAACAGAAGAGCAACAAGGAGGACTCTCCAATCCTTGCAAATGCAGTAGAGTAGTTTTAGTTCCTGTCTTCCTTTTGATGAATTTACGGTACATAGATAATCTAGACAACTTCCCTCATTTTGTCATGGACAACTCCTATATGCATATCAACAGAATTAGACCAGGGAAGGACTGTACTGTTTATTTAGCTTGGAAAAACAGAATGCGGTTTTTCTTTTTTTGGTTTGTTGTTAAAAACTTTAGGTGGACACCCTACTCGGTTTCCCCTGGTGGGCGGGTAGTTGGTTCCACCAATTCTGCTGTAATTTTTTGATGTGATAATAGAAATTGAGAGTACCACCTTTGCCTACAAAAAAAAATAAATTGAACCTTCTACTTGCTCCCTGGTGCACATCTGTTTCAGATCAGACCACCCATGAATAATCTTTCAAATGCACACATAAATCCTTGATATCCATATCCTTATATAGCTTTGTTGGTCAATAACTGTCATTGATGAAATATAAGCATGCTTGATGGATGTTGCGCTATTGGAGGATTATAATTGTTAACACACTTGATTCCAGATATCATATTAAACCAAAGTTAAATCGAAGAAATATCATATCGGAATTATGTCATATCAACGTTTTTATTGTGTGTCACCACTCAAAACCTCCGATCTCCTATATGCGATATGGACCTCTAATCTTCGATATGTGATATGAACCTCAGATCTCTGATATGGGATATGGAACTCCTATCTCCGATATGCAATATGGACCTCCGATCTCCGATATGCGATATAGAGCTCCGATATCCAATATATGATAACCTTTGATTTGCTCTGACTTCCAATATGCGGACCCAACTTGATTTAATTTATGATTTAATTATCAAATCACATCTGCCACTTTATTAGAACTTTTGATATGGCACCTCTGATAAGACCCTCCGATAAGACCTAATCTTCGATTTCCGATATGGTTGCAGACCCGATTGGCTTTATCATAACATTTTAATATAATATCGCATCTGCTACGCCAAAACTTTCCTATATCACAAGTTTTTCATGTTGTGTCATGTTAACGCTTCCGATACCCAAACCTCTGTTACCCATCCATGTCATGTCGGCCTCCCTCCAAGGGTCATGTCCCTTCATTTTCATAACATAATGTATAATATAAATAAAACCACAGACCTTCATTTTGATCATCTAACTCAGTCATCCATCACAAAGAGTAAGATACAATTCAGAACTCATGAACTTGAAAGAATAACAGAAAGGAGACTTAGAGGCCGAGAAGGATCACTATATATCTAAAGTAGCTAAGGTTTTAAGAGCTCGGATGGGTAGACACACTTACTCAGACCTGGTGCATCTATTCAGAATCTCGGATTAAGCCACCTTATATACCCTCGTTCTTGTACATACATTCTGTAGCTACTCTCAGACTTGTGCATAAATCTGTGGGTCAGATATGGGAACATTTCAGTTTCGATGGAGCCAAAATTAGTGGGAAATTTCAGTTTCGGTGGAGCGCAGATTCGTGGGTAGTGCAGTCCTAGTGGAGCCCAGATCTTAATATAAAAGTGTGAAATATTGTGACCTCTTAAGACTACTGGAGGAGGCTTAGTGATAAAAAGGGTGAAGAAATATTCAGACTATCTGTGGAAGGGAAATACCTACAACACTAGGAGATAGATCTGACCACAAGGCATCTTAGATACAGTTTAGTTCAGTGATACAATAATGGAATGAATCTGGTCGCATCATTCATCATGATCATCTAGTGAAGGACATAAAGGATTGAGAACCTTGGATAGTAAAGCACTAGTTTTTTTGAGAAAATGGACATGTGAAGTGTAGAAAAATATTTGCGACTTGTCTATCTTTATTAAGAAGACTGGAGGGTTGGGGCGCTAGGGGTTGGAGCCTCTAAAATTTAGGTCGGAGCCTTGAAAAGTATAGGGTTGGAGCCATGGATGTTGGAGCATCACAAAATTCCAAGTTCGTGCTTGGAAACATGTTGGAGTCTGGAAGACTGAAGGGTTGGTGCCCTCAGACATCATTGTACTCAAATTTTTGTAAAAGAGGATTGGTGTCCTCATTTGTTTATAATAAAATCCTTATTAGTGATTTTAATGATTATAATTGTGAAGAATCTTAACCAGTAAACATAACAATTGAAATAAATACCAATTCACCCCCCTCTCAGTATTTCCAACAATTGGTATCAGAACCAACTTCTTCATAATCAGCCTGTTGGGTGATTTAATTGTCTGTTAAATCCCCATGGTTTAATTGTCAACCTGGAGGTTTCATAAAACTTAGAAATAAACCAAAATATATGGGACCTCAGATGCAGCTATAATCAACTTTAGAAGATACGTTATGGAAACTGAAGGGAATTCAATTATAAATTAATTATAACTGCATATTACAAATATAAAATTTAACTAAGTAATTTTTAATTCATTATGTAATAAGCAGGAGAAGTAGCTCCTAACTTAGGAGAACCAGATTTGTCCTTCTTCTAGAATACTACTTTATGAACAAAAATAGAAAACCACTAATGGACAATAGCTTGTGATGCATAAACAAATAATAGAAGAGGCTCCTAAGTAAGGAGGTCCTTGTTGTTATTCATTACAAATTCATTCATCATTAATGCCATTTTTGGAAAACCAAAAATTTAGAAAATCACTTGAAACTAGAAAAAGAGAATGAATTTCAATTATTACTCATATCAAATGGAAGAGAGCCTAACTTAGACCCTTATTTGTCCTTTCATATGCTGATAAGGTTTAAACTAAAAGTCATTCATTAATAATGAAAAATATTCAAGCATCTAAGTAATTAAATGAAAATAAAATCTATAATGAAATAAAATGTATCTTTGATCCTTTTAGAGTGAGCTCAATTCTCTTAAGAACAAAGTGACAAACTATTCCATAAATTCATATACTACATTAAGGCAATTTATATATAAAACTATAGAAACAAAACTTTATTCTATTCCATCAAAAGTTAGTATACATGCTCCAAGAGTCCTCCTTTGGAATGGAGGAGGTACTCTTATTTATACAAAAACATAAGAAATTAACTCATTAATGGAGATCCATTAATCCCTCCGAGATCCACAAATCCTTCATATGGTTACAACCAATATGAGACACATATTCCTTTATCCATGATTTTTCTCCATGATATATGGTTGACCCCTATCCCAAATATCCTTTAAATCTTCAAGATAATTCGAATTTGAGTCTTGGAGGCCACACAAGAGTGTCTTGGAACCTTCCAAATCACCTACACATGTCACCAAAATCATTCCACCTTTAGGTCTAAGCAAACACATGCTATTTTTCTAACTTTTATTCATAAATTCACTTTAAATACATAAAATAAATAACTTTCTAAAATGAAAATATGAACCCATATGGTAATGGAAATATAGGGTTATGTAATGATAAAGTGATGAAATGAGGTGACAAAATGAGGATAAAGGTGAAAATGGAGTGAAAGTGTATGTTAATTTGGTGGCCCAACATACCCCCCAACTTAAGTTATTGCATGTCCTCATGCAATCTATTGCATTGATTTACTTTAATCATGATTTGATCTTTTGAATTGTCTTCCTTTTATATGAACTTTGGATTATGTTAATTCTTCTTTCATCTCCGCATAATCATTTGATAACTTTCTTCCTTTTGCAAAGTGTCCTTTTGAAAGATATTTGATTGCAATATATTACTTTGGTTGGTTCTTGTGTGGAAACCAAATTTTATTAGTATTGGTTCTTGTGTAACAATACTTTTGTTATTTTTGTGTTACATCAAAAGACTTTGAAAATATTTAATCAACGATTCATTCTATGATCATCATTCGCAAAACATGTAATGTTTTGAATCATAATGCAATAGTAGTTATTTGGAAAAGTAAGTTGGTTAGGATGACATGTATATAAAGCACATATATGGCATATGAAAGGTGATAATGGAATTTGAATGTGATATATATATCATCAAATTTGAATATGAGGTATGAACATGAATTCCCCCTTCAACTAGAGATGTGACAATGTGTAAAAGGAAGTGTGGAAATTTCCAAAGTTAAAATTTTAAGCATTTTAAGGAACTGCATGACTAAAAATTAGAAAACCACATACCTTCACTTACCCTCAATGTACATGAGTTGTGGATGCTGAAGAGTGTGGCTGTTGATGCTGTCGGATCATGGAGTATATAAACAAAGGAATTTGTATCTTCTTCTGTGTTCTCTTTGCTGATGACAAGGTTTGAATCTTTATTGATGCTATAACAAATTGATCTATCACAAACTGTTAAAATGATATAATATTCAATCGTTACAACACCGATGGTACAATTCTAATCATGCGAGTAAATGTGTCGATGTCGAGCATGAAGAGAAGTCATTGGATTACTAACCATTGATGCATGTCGTTAACCAATGCGAGGCAACTCACCATTAATGTCAATGAGTTCCAAGGTACCTAAGTACATTTTGCAAAGGGTGAATAGATGAGTTGATGTCGAGCCACTTGCAAGATCCAACAATCAAGGGACATTGGTGTATTCCTATGATTACTGGCGAGAGAGCCTGTCATTAAGGCATACAAGCCTCAAGGTACTACTAAGGACTCTAGCCTTTAACCTAGATAATGTGCTGATGTCGATAGGCCAAGACTTGTTAGAAGGGAGGCCTTAAGGAATCCTCCATCATCTAACTCGAGCATGAAACAATAATTTTGAAGGATTATGGATGAGAAATTTTGCATTGGATTAAGGTTTATTTGGAAAAATTAAAAAGAAATGGAATGAATCAGCTTTGTAGAGGAGCTAAAAGTTTTAATGTTGGATTACAGGTTAGTGAAAGTAAGGCAGGAAAATGACTGTGAAGGAAAATTTATTGACTGAAAAAGAGAGAATGCAATGAAGGTTTTATTTACTGAAAATGGAGGAATACAATGCTGAGTGTAAAGGGTAGGGAGGTGAATGTTTAATTGACTGAAGAATCATGGATGCAATGGAGACACTAGCATCTGAAAGGCTTGCAAGAGATGGATCTGCTCTGACATCATGTGCTCATGCATTGATGTTTCATCTTTGTTGCTACTTTGATCATTTTCTTGTGAAATAAATGTGATCTTTGAGAGGCTTTTCAATGATTTGATAGATATGACTACATTCTCCCCCTTGTCTTACCCAAAATCATGTCATCATGCTTGAAATGGGGTCTTTAAAAGACAATGTTTGCTTGTGGTCATTTGTTTATCTTCCTGGAACCTGCAAAAACTTAGTACTTTTTTCTGCAATGAAATGTAAGTTTATTATAAGAGAGAGGTGATCAGTCTCTCTATTTATGACATTAAAAAAAAAAAGAATTGGTACTAATAAAACAATTTCGTGAAAGAAAAACCGAATGAATTTATAACTGTGTCTAAACTAGTGCCTCATTTTACCTGTTATATTTTGTCAATTTTTTTTTATTCGTTCAGTATTTCAAATTCTAATGATATATTTCTCATTGTGTAGATCTCATTGAGATATTTCCAACGATGCTTGAATCATCGAAATCCGATGTCATATGAGAAAGTTGTGCTTATTTGAAATTTGGGTGAAACAATGAAGATTGTCATGAGGTTTCTCAGTTGCAAGATTGCGCCCTTCCTAAATCTAAAAATCTTGTCCATCTTCTTTGGCTGAGCCATGACATAAAATTTTCTAGTTTGGGATGTTGTTGGCTTCTGTACTTGCAAGGCTTAAAGAAACATGATCATATAAAAATACTTTATGAAACGAAAACACATGTCTATAGGATTCAATCTTCCATCTACATGATTCTCTTCAAGGCATTTTGCAAAACAATAATCCTGTAGATGAAGCACCCTTATCATTCTTCTTCTTGATACATTTTCAATGTTGAAAAATGAGCTAGTAGATGGAGAGTGACTATGTAATAGTGATGTGGCAGTGGGTGACATGGCAAATGGATGATGTGACATGTTGACTGTTTGACTGATGATGTGGTGATGAATGTGCAATATTGGCCAAAGTTATGCTGCCATGTGGTGGAAAAATTGTTGTTTAATTAATGTTGTGTCAAAATTGTAGAATAATTAACAAATTCCAATCCCCACAAGATTTGAACTCATGACCTCCATTATGTAATTTGAATGACATACCAATATATAACAATTCATATTTATCAATTTAATAGAATTTTGGAAATTTTAATTATTCTAAAAATGAAAATTGAAACAACTTGACAAGTGCCCAATCTAAATCCAAGATTTTTAGGAAAATATGATTCCAAAATATTTTCCAAATCATTTTTCATATCTTTTGAACTCATCATTTTTGCCTAGAAAGTGGATTTTTTAACCAATGTTTATTCTATAAAAGCTTGGGAAATATTTAGGATTTTTATTTTTATTTTTATTTATTTTAATTTTTTTGTTGCAAGTTGTAAGCATGGAAAAAATATCACTTCTGAAAATTTCCACACTAAGGATTTTTTTCCTATAAATAATTTTTTTTTTTATTATTATTTTAATTATTATTTTTTTATCAATTATTTTTTTAAAATTTAATGATTGATTTTTTTTCTCTGTAGCTTGGCAATGCTGCTGGATGGCCGGCCATGGCTCTATGGCTGGGCTGTTGGATGGTCGTGGCCTTAGCTGCTGGCTGCATTTGATTGAAAATTGTTTTTTTCACACAACCTAGCAAATAAGACTCCAGAGAACCCATGGTTACAAATTTTGAGGAAAAATCCCACGGAAACATAATTCACCCCATTCTGAGAAAAAACTATGTTTTATATTTTTAAGATTTATTTTAATTTTGTCACAAAATGCATTTTAAAAATTACGTTTTTAATCTTTACGAATTTGGCCTCTGCTCAGATAACTACTGGGTGAAATTCGTTTTTTTTTTTTTTTTTTTTTAAATGAGGAGATTGCACAACTATCTTTCATTTTTTTCAAAATCACACATAACATTTGCAACAATTTGTTTCCTTGACTTCCATGATTTTTTTTTTATTTGTTGACTTTATTCTCATTCTCGTTTTTGTATTTTGTATTTTGTATTTTTATTATTTGTTTGTTTTTTAATGTTGTTTTGCTTTTTATTTTATTTTATTTAAAATTTGTTTAAATAAGCAAATCCCTTTTGTTTTGTTTTGTTTTTTTTTAATTTACATGTGTTCCATTCACTTTAAAATATATATTATATATATAGTAAAGAGACATTAAAAAAAAAATTATGTTCCATTTACGAACATATATATATATTATTAAGAACAATAATGAAGAGAATGAATCAAGTTTTCTTTTTCATTTTTTAACAAAAGATATACTAACATGAAAATACTTTTTTTGATCCTCCAAGTCACACAAAGCGCAGGAGGAGAGCATACTCAAGTTTTTACTAGTTGATTCCTCTCTTTTAAAAATTTAGATGCAAAACATAAAATGAAAAGAATCGATCTCTTACCTGAAACTATTATTCTTCCACCTTCGCTTGTGCTCCTCGTTTACAATTGTTTGTTTTATTGCAAATTTTTCGTGCAAGGGTTAGTAAATGGGTGGTTCTTACTACACAAAATTTCAAATTTATCCTAAAAATCACAAAAACTTGTTTTTTTATTTGTTAATCCTATTCTATTGACAAAGAAATCAAACATTCTCTTAAGTATAAGAGAATTTCCAATGCATCCATTTGCGCAACAAGATCGTTAGTAAACTCATATCCAAGTTTGAAAAGTAAACCCTATTGAGTTCTTGGACATGATCATGAAGACTGACTAGTTGAAACCAAATTTGAATGTGATATTTAGGTTTTTTATTTTCTTAAACTGTCATAGCACAAAACTCTTCAGATCTTGTTTTTGCTATTAGATTTTTATTTTGTCTTTTTTTTTAATGAATGGGGCTTCTTGATTTTAATGTTCTATGTTTTCTATATGCAAATGCAAATAAACTTAAATGAAAAATGCCTAAATGCATCTAACCCCAAATGAAACTGACCTTAAAAGAAAATGTTTCCTAAACAATCCTCCTAACTTAGTTACATCTAAGTTTGCTTCCCCAACAACAGCGCTAAAATGTTGGGTGATTTAATTGTCTGTTAAATCCCTATTATTTAATTGTCAACCTGGGGGTTTCGTAAACTCAAAAGAAAACCAAAATATATGGGACCTGAGATGCAACTATAATCAGCTTTAGAAGATAAGTTATGGAAACTGAAGGGAATGCAATTATAAACTAATTAGAACTGCATATTACAAATATAAAATTTAACTAAGTAATTTCTAATTCATTATGTAGTAAGTAGAAGAAGTGGCTCCTAACTTAGGAGAACCAGATTTGTCCTTCTTCTAGAATACTACTTCATGAACAGAAATCAAAACCCACTAATGGACAATAGCTTAAGATGCATAAACAAATAATAGAAGAGACTCCTAACTAAGGAGGTCATTGTTGTTCTTCATTACAAATTCATTCATCATTAATGTCATTGTTGGAGAACTGGAAATTCAAAAAATCACTTGAAACTAGAAAAAGAGAATGAATTTCAATTATCACTCATATCAAATGGAATAGAGCCTAACTTAGACCCTTTTTTGTCCTTTTATATGCTGATAAGATTTAAACTAAAATTCATTCATTAATAATGAAACATCTTCAAACATCTAAGTAATTAAATGAAAATAAAATCTAGAATGAAATAAAAGGTTTCTTTGATCCTTTTAGAGTGAGCTCATTTCTCTTAAGAACAAAGTGACAAACTATTCCATAAATTAATATGCTATATTAAGGCAATTTATATCTAAAACTATAGAAAGAAAACTTTATTTTATTCCATCGTAAGTTAGGAAAATGATCCAAGAATCCTCTCCTTGGAATGGAGGAGGTACTCCTATTTATACAAAAACATAAGAAACTAACTCATTAATGGAGATCCATTAATCCCTCCTAGATCCACAAATCCTTCATATGGTTACAACCAATATGAGACACATATTCCTTTATCCATGATTTTTCTCCATGAGATATGCTTGACCCCTATCCCAAATCTCCTTCACATCTTCAAGAGAATTCGAATTTGAGTCTTGGAGGCCACATAAGAGTGTCTTGGAACCTTCCAAATCACCTACACATGTCACCAAACTCATTCCACCTTTAGGTGTAAGCAAATACATGTTATTTTTCTAACTTTTAATCATAAATTCACTTTAAATACATAAAATAAATAACTTTGGAAAATTAAAATATGAACCCGTATGGTAATGGAAATATAATGATAATGTGATGAAATGAGGTGACAAAATGAGGATAAAGGTGAAAATGGAGTGAAAGTGTATGCTAATTTGGCAGCCCAACATTGAGAATAAATAATTTATTCATGTTTATAGGCATCTCAACTCTAAGGTTGATGCTCTAGCCAAATGTGGCTCAGAAGTGACCCAAGGTCAAATTGAGCTAGATTATAGACATCAAATCTACACACATACATTAATAATGTTAATATATAGCTATCATTTTTTGAATGTAAGCCTAGATCTAGTTGAATATTTGTTATGTTAGAGGATCGAGACTCTAGTATTTCGAAGTAAATGGTCCCAAGGTATTGTCACGGTGTTAAGCAGCTTTGAGATTTGGCCTGTCAAATTTCTCTGAAGTTGTTTTTTAAACTTCTCCTCTAGGTGTCTCTCCTCTCCTCATAAGTGTCATGATTCCTCTCCCTCCTTGTGTTTTTTAAGTCATATGAATTTATATCACCTTATGCAAGCCCGTTTGGAAGTCGATACAACTCTTGCATTTCCTTTCTTGTGTTGTGCATATGAGTTAAATTTTGTTGTCATGTGTTTTCATTTCCCAGTTCTCTCAGTGTCCTCCGTTAAAATTTGGGTGGGATTTGGAATTAGATCTTCATATGGGCTCATGGAAGTGTCTCACTTGTGTGTATAAAGGGGACTATCTGACCTCTAAATTTTTCCATGGTGATTTATGTTTGGTCATTATTGCAGAGTGGGAAAACTCTTCTGGTGCATTTAGGTTTCAGGTGCAGTGACATTTTTATGGTATGTTGAATCCTCAATCCTCTCTAGACTCCAATGTTGTTGGTCAACTAATAGAAAATATCCTAGAAAATATAGAGGCATTAAGGGTGGAAAAACAATAACGAGACAAAATGGCAGAAAGGTTGTGTGAGTCCTCTCAGATTCTTGTGGAGGCCATATTTCTAAGGATTCTTGGCAGTATGGAAATTTCTTTTAATGGATTACACGATGAGGTTGCAAATCTTGGTGCCAGGATCACTGCTCTTGAGAACACATTGGGTGGAAATGCGTAGTCAAATAATGGAGGCGTTAATTCTAGTGTTGTGCCAGACAAAGAGAAGCTTCATTATTAGTGAAGGAATGGTACTCTTGGAAATGGCCTCAGTTAAAGGCTTCCCCTGGTTGGATCATTTTGTTTTGGTCTAGTTATCTTGTTGTTTTATGTTGCAATGTAAATATATTCTAGTTTTAGGGGTTTTTTGTAGAGTTATAAGTAAATACTTCTTTATCCATTGGAAGAAATGAAGTCGTAGTGATTGTGTTGATTTTGAATGGAACAATGAATATTTGCACATTTTGAAACTAGTAAGACTTCTATGAAAGGATTTTGGCCCACAAAACAGATTTTGTTAATATAAATCATATCTATCTCTTTTAAAAAAAAAACCAAAAATTGATTAGTGTGCTTTGTTTATGCACCGCCTTTAAGGTTGATGTGTTATCTTCAAAAGAGTGAATAACCCAACCTAATCAGATATATATAAAACAAAATAAAATAAAGTGTGTTAGTAAGCCTATGTAGGCCCAATAAATCCACTAAAACACTAAATGGAGGGTGGACATGTCGCCTCAAGTGAAGATAAACCATAATTTCAACATATAAAAGATTATAAAACAATATTTACATGGTCAAAACCCTCGAGAAAAATAGTTCATGACACTTGAACAATTTATTAATGCATAAATAATTTAGAAGAAAACATCCTAATTTGACAATCAACAAATAAGCCTCCACATTCTTTAAATATAAATCACAGACCCAATTAGTATTAAGCCAAATATAAAGTGTTGTTACAATATCAAGGAGATGTTTGAACCATTGGATCACTCATGTAGTGCATGATTGTGACTGTAATGTTAGTGAAATATAAATGCACAAAGCACACTTTATCTTAGCATTACATTGGACTGAATAAACCACAACTAACTCCTAGTTTTGAAATATTATAAGAATAATCCACCAACACCAACTTGCTCTCCCTAATGAATTAGGAACCCTCCATGTAATATTATGAACTTGTAGGATTGTAAAAGGGTCATGTTGCTCCCATACGCTCTAAATTTATAATGAGGGCTTGAATGACATCAATTGTCTTCACAACAATAAAAATAAGTACTTGTTAGTCAATAAATAATCCAAACTTGTTACTACAACCATTGCACCACTAAGACATGCAATGTTGCATGCCACTTGCCAAATGAGATAATCCAACATGCATTGTTGCATCATACAAGGAAGATAGACAAGTTTGATTATGTTATAACACAAGATCAACATGCAACTCAAGAATTCCACTTTACAAAGACGTGTCAAGTGGTTAGTTTAATAGTTTTCTATTTGCCTACAAATATTCCTTTCAGGTCAACCTTCCATTCTAAATAAGATAAGCCAACATGCATTATTTTTTCATACCAAGCAAGTCAACATGTTCCATTATGTTATAACACAAGGCCTATTGGAAAAGTAACTAGGTTCAGTCTTCATAATTATCTTTGTACTTGTATCAAAATCAAAAAGAAAAATATATTTATATTATTATTAATTTTGTAGTCAGACATGTTTTTCATGCTTCTAAGTTTTGTTGAGTCAAAGTCCATTTGGACTCTTTGTAAGAAAAGGAAAATATTTTTTCTGATAAATCAAAAAAGTCAAATTTACCTCGATAAGACCAAATCGACCCTCTAGATGGTCATGTCGACTTTCTCAACGTATGTGACCCTTCACATTGACAAAAAACTAAATATTGGCATGAATCCTCCACCAAAAGTGAAGCATTTTGTTCATGTTCTGAAGATATATGCAAATTTATGTGGCAGGGGATATGCGAGTTTATTTAAAGGCATAAGTGTGATAAAAGGATGTCAGTTGTCTTAATAAGACCTGAAAAGAATGTGAATTCCTGAAGAGATATGTGAGTTGTTCCTGTGATGACATGTGAACTCCAGAATGACTATTATGATTGTGTTATGCAAGCTATGGAAGGATCATGAGGCTTGTGGAGTACAATCTACATGGAGGATGAATTTCTTTGTGAAGACGAGGCATCTAAAGGGGAAATTAGTGACAAATCATCGATAAATAATGACAGTGAATGGAGGGATAACTTGGGGCTCTTATGGAGGTAGTTGTCTTGGTATTGGTCTTGGATATCTCATTTGATCTGATTCTATAAAAAGAGGATTGTTTGGGTTTTTCCTTGGATTGGAGCCTATATGTTGTTTTCTTGTGATCTTCCTACATTTTATGTTTTGGTAATTGTTTGATGAAGAATAAATAATAAAGTAATAAAAGGCCAACAAATCTCACAATTAATTTGCAAGTAAGGAGAATCAACCTTAATCAACATTTTCCTTGATTTTCCAACATGGTATTAGAGAAAGGATAGAAGGAGAAAGATCACATGTTGTTGGAAACTATACTTGAAGTCTTGTTTGAAATCCCTATGGAATTCTAATTTTACATATTTGTGGTTTACAACCATGGATATGAATTAAATAAGTTTGATTTACTCTCTATTGATTGAATGCAACACAATGATTTCATGAAATTTGTAAGGGGGGAGCCCAAAATTCTTGATTGTGCTACACTTGTACAATGCTTCGAGTTACCATACAATCTAAAGGTCTTTTGTCATAAAAAATCAAATGCGATGTTTATGTAGTTTTCTACTATCTGACAGAGATCTGAAATAAGGTTGAAAAACAGTGATGCGAAGAAGTAAGATATAATAGTTACAATAGTTATGCAAGTTCCCCTCCTAGCCATGACTGCAATGCAACTTTGTGATCTTATCCAAATTTCAATTATGCAAATTAATTCACAATAATATAAGTTACTCCTTATAGGTTATGTGAGTCTCTCCTTTGAGATATAATGCAAGGTATGACTGCAATTCTAGTTTCTTTCTCTTAGGTATGTTGTAAAGTTATGACAGTGATTCGTGTTGTCTCTTCCGAAGGCATAGCATGATAGTAGTACGAGCTAAAATTATCTCATATAATGCAAGAAATTTGACCTCGGTATATGAAAATGAAGCTTGACATACGTGACTTTGATTTGTGGGTTACCTTCCTTAAAATAACAGTGATATGCATGATATGAGCTACACCAATGATGTGTGTCTTCTCCTCCAAGGTTTGGCAGTGATATGAGTTCTTTATGAGACTATCAAGGAGATCAAGAAGATGTAACAGAGAAGTCAAGATCAAATCCATGTGAAGGTTGAACTTGAACACCAATATGGGCAGCTAAGGAGTTCGTGATCTAATCCATTCTAAGGAAACGTTTCTAGAAGACTTTAGCCAAGAAAGATCGAGTCCTCAAGGAGTAAGATGGGGTTCGTATTCTAAGATCTAGTGATGGTCATGGAGGACTTGTTCTTGCAATGAAGAAGCTAAGTTTGAAAGAAGAATGTCTTGGTGGTTAACAACTGAGTTCTCATTTGAGAAGAGGCCAAGAACATTTCTAATTTATCTCTATTCTAAGCAATCATAACAGTCGATATATCCAAATTGTAATAGAAGGACCAAAGGTCCTATTTGAATGTTAGAAGAAGGTTGAGTGGCAGTTATGGTTGCAAATTGGAGGCCTAAGAAGCCTCAAGAAATAGTGAAAGGTAAGACAGTTTGTTGGCCATGAACGAGGGTTGCTACAAGTTGAGTCTAGGGTTACCACATGCTTGCAATATGGCCGAAGTTTGGAAGAAAGCCAAGGCATGAAAAGGGTATGTGATAGAGAAGTGAATAGACTAATTCTGGTGGATAAAGGCTACTAAGTGGAGGGTCTATCCTAAAGGGTTTAGGACATAATTTTAGATGAGGACAATTTCCTAACATTTATAGTCCATCAGATGTGCCCTTATGACTGCTAGATCTATGTAAAAGAAAAAGGAGTCATGACCCTTAGAACAAAGGTTATTCCTACAATATAGCCCGCATATCCTGAGATCGGTTGCATAAGTATTTATGGGGATAGAAGATTCAAAGGAAGTGAGAACCTAAGTAGTAGATCCAGAAAAAAAATAAAGGTTTCATATAAAGTATGTACCGGCATAAAGAGGAGTTGATTCAGTGCTTGGAACAATAGTGTGATTGGTGCCTAGATCTGTGCAATTTGAAGAGTCAAATTGCAAAGCAAAACAGAGGGCTGATATTTCGTAAACCTAGGAGCATACTTATAACATGACAGAAGAACAAAAAGTGGGAAGATCTGGAAGATGGGAGCATTGTTCACAAATAGAATTGTAAATAGTGGTTTTTCACATTGTAGGAAGTGTTAGCGCTTGAAATTTAACCTCAGGCTGAAAAAGGTAAACTCCAAGGCAACATCAAACCACTTAGCCTCGTAGCTAGCCCTACGGGGCAGGAGAGGGCTCTCTCCGGTCTATCTCGGCAAAGATCTTCAACGGGCGGAGATGACCAATAAAGAACACTGATTTTAGGCTAGTAAATTGATAAAAAAGGTTTGATTTGGGATTTTTAGGGTTTTGGTGGAAAATTGGGGAAAGGCAATTTTGGGTGCGAGGATTGGACACAGTTTTTGCAGGGAGTTCTTTGGGGCGAGGTAGGAGACTGTATCGATGCCTTTGAAAGATTTGGATGGATGATAATGACTGGTGAGGAGCTAAGGAGAGCAAACAATCACCTTGAATTCTCCTTAAACAGCTGAAAACATTTATATTAAGCAAACTTAAAGGCAAAGCATAGCAACCATGAGTTCAACCTTAACACTTCATTTGCCTAATTTGCAGAAGAAAAAGTAAGAAGATGATTCACATAACAAAATTACAAGTACAAAGAGAAACACACCATCAATACATGTAACCACAGGAATCCCAAAAAGGACTGCAAAACCCTGGTCTTTCTTCCTTTGCCAAAATGCAGAGATACAATGAGTAATACAATAGAAGCTTTCTCCCTCAAGAGTCCAACCATGAAAATGATTAGGAAAGTACATAATATAGGCAAGATAACATCTTTCCTTGCCTCTAGGGGTCGAGCTCACTATCCTAGGAGCTGTTTCAACCAATTCCAAACTGAGTACTAAAATCTAGGCAGTCAAAACAACTTGCCTCTATAAGCTAGGAAACCAATTCATTCATTTAATTTTTTCCTATCTCATGAATGAATCTTCTAGAAGAGATAAATAAGTGTCAAAGTATCATAAAATTACATCATTTACAACAAGGAGGATCAAAATCCACTCCAAAAAGTCAAACCTAGTCAAAACTGCGTTTTGCTGAGCTGTAGGTGAAAATTTGAGAAAATGTGCTGATGCGTAGCGCCCCAATCCTGAACGCGTAGTGCGCCTTTGAGCCAACTTTTGAGGCACTTACCGGAGTCCAAATGAGGAAAAAGTGGGCTTGTTGAGAAGGTATGGATGTCTATTTTCCAACCCAAGTGGAATTTCTGAATTTGGTGGTCATTTGACCCTCCAAAATTGCAATCTCCCAAGACTGCTTCCTGTGTGTCAAAAAGGTGGCAGAAAGTCATTTTTTGCTTGTTTTTTGACCTTCTGGAGGCTCAAAACTTGGTGAAATTTCTTGGTAATTGCTGAGAAAGTGTATTTTTGCATGACAAATCCAAAAATGCTGAGTTTTTGAGGAATGGACTTTCCCATCTTCAGGGTAGCGCGCGGAACGCTACACGTTGGGGAAGAAAACCTGTTTTTTGCCCAAAAATTCACAAATGACCAAAAATGCTCAAAATTTTTTGAAATTTGTGCAGAAGGTAAGTCATTTAGCACCATGCTCCTTCAAGGAAGCCTTAGCCAAGATGTGGAGGGGATCAGGCCCTTTTCTTCGTTTTAGTGCCTTGGCCAACCGTCCTTTGAGCACCTTCATTTTTGCCTTACATACGTGCATTTGAGCCCAATAATGATTCTTAATGTGGCAAAGCATATCTTTGTCTCTATTGGCTTTCGCCAACAATCTTTTCAAGTGAGTGTTCACCCGAATAAGCATGGATTCTCGATCTATGGGTGTCAAATCACCGGGTCTCCTAGGGGCCAATTCCCGGTCTTCACGAATCTTCCGCTACTCATAAAGCTCATGCTCATCCTCCAACTATTTTTTTCGCAGCTCTAAATAGTTAATTACCCATTTTTCCATCTGCAATTTCTTGTGCAGCGACTCATTCTCGGTCCTTTGGTCTCGGATGATCTCCTTAAGCTCCGAGCTAGGAGAACGGGTGTCAAGATCAATGATGTGAATATCTTGATCACCTAATAATCCTTCTTCAATCATGGGCTGCTTGCCCCTCTCTGATACCTGTGCTACTGTCGGAAGCGAGGCCCCTTCCACCTGGTGTGGAGATAACAC
>APFE030759560.1:117182-174371 GCA_000404065.3 Pinus taeda | reverse complement strand
GCTTAAGATTTGTTTAAGTACACCTTAAGTTCAATTTCTGCACTTTTTGATGTTTTCTTCTGAAACGGTCATGAGCTATAATTCTTAACTGCTCTAGTTTACCCTGTTTCTTTCGTATATGGGTGCATGTCTTTGGAATTCTTAACTGCTCCGGGATCCCACTCATCCATTTCTCCCCTTTGTCAACATGATGAAATGATTATCTTTTGCCTTTCATCCCTGATGTTCATTCCGTACTTTCAGCAGCTTGAGTATTGTATCCTACGTGGCTATCCCGCTCCGTATCCCCTTGTGACCAAGAAAACGCTCGCATGCCGTAATCTGTGACTCCATGCCCAATGGTTAAGAACTTATAACACCTTACTGTGCCTCTTTACTCGAGAATCCTACCTTCCTTCCAATCACAGTCAACATTCCCTTGAAGTCAGAAAGCTAGCCTAAAATCATCAACTAAGGTTGAATCTAAAGGAGAAAGCCATCTCCGATTGTAGGTGGGCTAGAACCTGCAATCAGAAGATTGGTTTGTGGTTACCTCGGCTGTATCCCTAATAGGAGCCTAGGGACAACCTGAGTGTTAACATAATGGCGAGTCCACTGGGGAACTCTCAGATAAATCAATGCAATCAATCTGCAGCTCTACAGTGGAAGAAACCAACTTGTAAAAGTCTCGGTCGACTTGTATCTACGCGCACCATTGGGGATTCAAACACACGGTTCATCTTTAAACCCCAGTGGAGGAAGTGATCCTATTTTTGAAAGCTTGTCATGTTTAGTTCTGATCTTTGGCGGTGGACAGAGATCAGGCACGTTAGAATCCAGACATCCACCTGGCGACTCCACTTCAATTTCAATCAAAGTCTCCACTGAGGAACGAACCAAATGTTACAGCCAAGTTCCCCGTGTATTAACAACAAAAGAGAATGACCGAATCTTGGGAAGAACTTCCGATAGAAGAAGCTTTAGAAAAATGCAGAGAAAGTTTATCAGAATTTGAGCTTGATGATAGATTTTTCAGAAAGGTATTGTCAACAATACCTGGTGGCCGGAATAAATTGTTCCTTGAGTTTGTTGTGCAAAAATATGAGAATGAAATTGAACTCTTGGGAGCTCAAATTCAGGCTTATAATTTTCGCAACCCTCAAGAGTTTTGCCAAAATCTTCCTCCTCCAGTTCAGCGGGAAATAGTGTTGTCTCCTGAATTACAGTTTGTGTATGATCTGGGTTCCAAGGGAAAGACAGAAGGATCAACAGCTAGGGTCATTACCGACGATGTAACTGATCCTTCCAGCCCAAAAAACCTGTAATCATACCTAAGCCTGCATGCCCATATTCAGGAGGGAACACTGTTGCCTGAGGACCTGAGGATTTTGTGTGATCTGGGATCCAAGGGAAAGACAAAAGGATCATCTGCTAGGCTCATTACCGAAGATGCAGCTGCTCCCCTCGACCCGGAAGATCCTAAATCATTCCGAAGTCTCCCGTCCTCAACTCAGGAGAAGATGCCGCCACCTGCTGATTCACAGACTCTGCATGATTCTACTGAAGATTCCAACGAAGCAGAGGAAGTTCTCTCACAGGGTAAGTTCATTGATCTGATCGCAGATTACATGGAACTTTGGCTTGACAAAATTTTGCTAGCACGTTTTCTCAGTGAAGACCGTAAGCTTCAGTGCCAAATGATGGAGGCCACAATTTTGGTTGTGAAAGCATATGCCCGGATGATGCTTTTGCGTTCAGAAACAATCAGTCAGCAAGATTATCCTGTTTCACAGTTGCTTAAATGGCCGCACTGGTTATTTGATTTTACCTAACGGCAAAGCAGTTGCTGGTTAGGGTAGGTAGGTAGGAGAAATAAAGCGGCCGAAGGAAATAAAGTTTTGCAGAGGACAGCAAGAAACTTAAAATCAAGGCGTTCTGGCCTACTGTTCTTGACTTCCCACAAGGAGAAGCCATCGCCGAGTGGAGCCACTGTTAGCTCCTGCTGCAGCAGGTATTCATTTTTCATGATTGGCATTTCACAGGAAATATGTCGAACTTTGCTTGCTGCAATGCTCCATATTTGCTCAAACAGTCTCCAAATGAAGAAGGCTACTTCAAGATTCATGCAATTGCCTTCAAATTTTGTAAAGTTTCCTGGTATCGCTACTGTTAGTTAAAGGGAGGTCCAAACAGTTTAATCTTGGTCTCCCTAGGTTTAAATTTCATGTTTTAGAATATAGAGATTGTAAGTCTATCCAAACAGTTTAATCTTGGCAGACTCTTAGATAGGTAGAGAAACAGGAGAGTCCAACAGTTTAATCTGGGCTCTGGAAGAAATAAGGGTAGTATGTAGATAGGAAACATCAAAAGAAAAATGTATGATGGGTTTGCAAGTCTAAGTGCACCCCCAAGCAAAAGGAGAAAAAATGCTAGGAAGTAGGCTGGGTAGGTAGTTCTGAGGCTGTTGAATTGCTGACAAGTTCCAAGTTTGCAGGTATCCGATCATGCAGAACATAATCAGCAAAGATTTGTAAGCAAAAGGCTCGAATGAGGTATAACTAACTCCCCTTCTCTGCTTTCCCCCAATCATTAACTAACATCCCCAAAAAGAGATCAAGATCTGCTTGACACCTCTTTAGTTCATCATCTTCATCACTCTGGTTGAGTGAAGATATGCTTTACTCAAAATTGTTCCATATCTTCTCCCGAAATATGGTCCTACCCCCCGCAACAGCCTAAGTTTCCCCCAAACTTGGCGCTTTCTTACCACCTCCACACTAACCACTAACATTATTATGTAGCTCCCTATGTTTCCCGTCCCCGTATTAATATTAAGTAAATTCCCCTATGTAATATTCCCTCCCCCTGGTTGAAAAATAACCATAGCAAGTCCAGGGAATTGCTTAGTTTATCAGAAACTAAGCAAGAACCCAACCTCCGAAACCACCTATCGCATACTATGGAATCCTTCCTAAGTATAAAAACTCCCCCGAAGTAGTCGGACCCCTTCTGAAACTTCAAAGGCCCTTCACACCCACTTACTTACCTTTTTCCCCCTTCAAAGCCGTTTTCGCATCGCAACCTCGCCATCTCACTTTCATGCAAAACATGGCCCATCCGTTCCCCGCCGATGCGATATCGCGAAATCGACAATCGGCGATCGCAAGCACTGGGTGTCCAATCTGTGCACCCCTCCGTCTCCCCCGATGCGATATCGCGATATCGCATATCAGCAATCACAAGCACCACACGCCCAACCTAATGCTCCTCCTCTTTCCCCGCCGACGCGATATCGCTATATCGCATCGGAGTCACTTCACCACAGTCCACCAGTACCCCACCACGTCGTGTTGTACCAGGGACCCACTGATGACATCATCTGCCATACAGCCGACGCAGTGCTTATGTCAGCAGCCAGAAAAGCCGAAAAAGCTTCGCGCAAGGAGAAAAGTCGCACTTCGGAGCTCCAGATCAAGAAACAGAGGCAGTTTTCGATGCGCGAATAGCGCGATTCGCGCATCGCTGCGGGAAATAGGCCATTTCGAGAAATCTTCAAGGAATCTTTTGATTTCCGAGCCCACTGCACGCCGAAAAAGCCCGAAATCGCCCAATCATGCCAAAGGATCCGGTTTAAAGACAACAACAGATCATTCACAGAGTCCAAAGTGTATTAGATCAAATCAGCAGGCTTCAAGCGTGTCAAAGAGTGTCAGTCGATGGCGGAAATCATCAATGTAGCGGAAAAGTGTATCAGAGAATATCTTGAGCAGCGGCCCAAAGTAAGAGAAATTGAATATCTTCCAGCAGATCCATAGGAGGAGAGCAAAATCAGTTGAAGCTCTCAAATCATAATAATTGCACATTCAATTCGCACCAAAGCCGAACTACAGCCCCAAAACACATTCACTTCAGCAGCAACGCATCTGGTCCCCAAAGGCCACTTCGTCACCTGTTCCGATTCAGCTTCCCCCAGCGCAGCCAAAAAGATTTACTTGCATTTATTTCCAACAAGCATTTAGATTTTGAAGAGTTCTAAGCAAAACTTTCACGGTCACTTGTAATGATGTCTTCTTGATATTTTGTTTGTAAATACCACCCGAAGCGATATTGTAAAGGGTTGGTTGGTTGGTAGTAGTAGTTGTTGGTCAGTTTCTTTTCCAGCAATTTTCTCTGAGTAAAGACTCGCACTGTAACTGTCATATTTTTCATAATCAAAGATTGTTGAAAGAATGGATTGCGAAACAACTTGCTGTTTTCTCTTGGCCAAGGAATGATCACGGAATTCCTGTCACTCTGCATGATTCAATAAGTGTTCTTCCTCCCTGTTTATTTTATGTTTTTATCATATTTCTTCCATTCTAAGTTGCAGGAAAAAAGAATAGCTTAAGATTTGTTTAAGTACACCTTAAGTTCAATTTCTGCACTTTTCGATGTTTTCTTCTTAAACGGTCATGAGCTAGAATTCTTAACTGCTCTAGTTTACCCTGTTTCTTTCGTATATGGGTGCATGTCTTTGGAATTCTTAATTGCTCCGGGATCCCACTCATCCATTTCTCCCCTTTGTCAGCATGATGAAATGATTCTCTTTTGCCTTTCATCCCTAATGTTCATTCTGTACTTTCAGCAGCTTGAGTACTGTATCCTACGTGGCTATCCCACTCCGTATCCCCTTGTGACCAAGAAAACGCTCGCATGCTGCAACCTGTGACTCCATGCCCAATGGTTCAAAACTTATAACACTTTATTGTGCCTCTTTACTCGAGAATCCTACCTTCCTCCCAATCACAGTCAACATTCCCTTGAAGTCGGAAAGCTAGCCTAAAATCATCAACTAAGGTTGAATCTAGATCAACTGAGGTTGAATCTAAAGGAGAGAGCCCTCTCCGATTGCAGGTGGGCTAGAACCTGCAACCAGAAGATTGGTTTGTGGTTACCTCGGCCGTATCCCTAATAGGAGCTAGGGACAACCTGAGTGATAACATAACGGCGACTCCGCTGGGGACCTCCTCAGATAAATCAATGCAATCAATCTGCAGCTCTACAGTGGAAGAAACCGACTTGTAAAAGTCTCGGTCGACCTGTATCTGCGCGCGCCATTGGGGTTTCAAGCATATGGTTCATCTTTGATCCCCAATGGAGGAAGTGCTCCTATTTTTGAAAGCTTGTCATGTTTAGTTCTGATCTTTGGCGGTGGACAGAGATCAGGCACTTCAGAATCCAGACATCCACTTGGCGACTCCACTTCAATTTCAATCAAAGGCTCCACTGAGGAACGAACCGAATGTTACAGCCAAGTGCCCCATGTATTAACAACAAAAGAGAATGACCAAATCTTGGGAAGAACTTCTGATAGAAGAAGCTTTAGAAAAATGCAGAGAAAGTTTATCAGAATTTGAGCTTGATGATAGATTTTTCAGAAAGGTATTGTCAACAATACCTGGCGGCCAGAATAAATTGTTCCTTGAGTTTGTTGTGCAAAAATATGAGAATGAAATTGAACTCTTGGGAGCTCAAATTCAGGCTTATGATTTTCGCAACCCTCAAGAGTTTTGCCAAAATCTTCCTCCTCTAGTTCAGCGGGAAATAGTGTTGTCTCCTGAATTACAGTTTGAGTATGATCTGGGTTCCAAGGGAAAGACAGAAGGATCAATAGCTAGGGTCATTATCGACGATGTAACTGATCCTTCCATCCCAAAGATCCCGGAGTCATGCCTGAGCTTGCATGCCCATATTCAGGAGGGAACATTGTTGCCTGAGGACCTGAGGATTCTGTGTGATCTTGGATCTAAGGGAAAGACAGAAGGATCATCTGCTATGCTCATTACCGAAGATGTAGCTGCTCCCCTTGACTCGGAAGATCCTAAATCATGCCGAAGTCTCCCTTCCTCAACTCAGGGGAAGATGCCGCCACTTGCTGATTCACAGACTCTGCATGATTCTACTGAAGATTCCAACGGAGCAGAGGAAGTTCTCTCACAGGGTAAGTTCATTGATCCAATCGTAGATTACATGGAACTTTGGCTTAACAAATTTTTGCTAACATCTTTCCTCAGTGAAGACCATAAGCTTCAGCGCCAAATGATGGAGGCCACAATTTTGTTTGTAAAAGCATATGCCCGGATGATGCTTTTGCATTCAGAAATGATCAGTCAGCAAGATTATCTTGTTTCACAGTTACTTAAATGGCTGCACTGGTTCTTTGATTTTACCTAACGGCAAATCAGTTGCTGGTTAGGGTAGGTAGGTAGGAGAAATAAAGCGGCCGAAGGAAATAAAGTTTTGCAGAGGACAACAAGTAACTAAAAATCAAGGCGCTCTGGCCTGCTGTTCTTGACTTCTCACAAGGAGAAGCCATCCCCGAGTGGAGCCACTGTTAGCTCCTGCTGCAGCAGGTACTCATTTTTCATGATTGGCATTTCACAGGCCAAATATGTCGTACTTTTCTTGCTGCAATGCTCCATATTTTCTCAAACAGTCTCCAAATGAAGAAGGCCACTTCAAGATTCATTAAATTGCCTTCAAATTTTGTAAAATTTTCCTGGTATCTCTATTTTAGTTGAAGGGAGATCCAAACAGTTTAATCTTGGTCTCCCTAGGTTTAAATTTCATGTTTTAGAATATAGAGATTGTAAGTCTGTCCAAACAATTTAATCTTGGCAGACTCTTAGATAGGTAGAGAAGCAGAAGAGTCCAACAGTTTAATCTGGGCTCTGGAAGAAATAAGGGTAGCATGTAGATAGGAAACATCAAAAGAAAAATGTATGATGGGTTTGCAAGTCTAAGTGCACCCCCAAGCAAAAGAAGAAAAAATGCTAGGAAGTAGGCTGGGTAGGTAGTTTTGAGGCTGTTGAATTGCTGACAAGTTCCAATTTTGCAGGTATCATATCACGCAGAACATAATCAGCAAAGATTTGTAAGCAAAAGGCTCAAATGAGGTATAACTAACTCCCCTTCTCTGCTTTTCCCCGATCATTAACTAACATCCCCAAAAGAGGTCAAGATCTGCTTGACACCTCTTTAGTTCATCATCTTCATCACTCTGGTTGAGTAAAGATCTGCTTTGCTCAAAGTTGTTCCATATCTTCTCCTGAAGTATGGTCCTTCCCCCCACGACAGCCTAAGTTCCCCCCGAATTTAGCGCTTTCTTACCACCTCCACATTAACCCCTAACATTATTATATAGCTCCCTATGTTTCCCGTCCCCGTATTAATATTAAGTAAATTCCCCTATGTAATATCCCTCCCCCTGGTTGAAAAGTAACCATAGCAAGTTCCGGGAATTGTTTAGTTTATCAGAAACTAAGCAAGAGCCCCAACCTCCGAAACCACCTTCCAGATACTATGGACTCCTTCCTAAGTATAAAACTCCCCCGAAGTAGTCGGACCCCTTCCGAAACTTCAAAAGCCCTTCACACCCACTTACTTACCTTTTCCCCTCAACAGCTGTTTTCACATCGCAACCTCGCCATCTCACTTTCATGCAAAACAATGCCCATCCGTTCCCCGCCAATGCGACATCGCGAAATCGGCGATCACAAACACCGAGTGTCCAATCTGTTCACCCCTCCCTCTCCGCCGATGCGATATCGCGATATCGCATATCGGCAGTCGCAGGCGCCAAATGCCCAACCCAATGATCCCCCTCTTTCCCCGCCAACGCAATATCGCGATATCGCATCGGAGCCTCTTCACCACAGTCCACCGAGTACCTCACCACGTCGTGCTATACCAGGGACCCACTGATGACGTCATCCATCGTACAGCCGACGCAGTGCTTACGTCAGTAGCCAGAAAAGCCGAAAAAGCTTCGCGCAGGAAGAAAAGTCGCACTTCGGAGCTCCAGATCAAGAAACAGAGGCAGTTTTCGAAGCAATATTTGCGCATCGCTACGGGAAATAGGCCATTTCAAGGAATCTTCAGGGAATCTTCTGATTGCCGAGCCCACTGCGCACCGAAAAAGCCCGAAAATCGCCCAATCATGCCAAAAGATCCGGTTTGTAGACAGCAGCATATCATTCATAGAGTTTAAAGTATATCAGATCAAATCAACAGGCTTCAAGCGTGTCAAAGAGTATCAGTCGACGGCGCAAATCATCAATGTAGCGGCAAAGTGTATCAGAGAAGACCTTGAGCAGCGGCCCAAAGCAAGAGAAATTGAATATCTTTCAGCAGATTCCATAGGAGGAGAGCAAAATCACTTGAAGCTCTCAAATCATAATAATTGCACATTCAATTCGCACCAAAGCCGAACTACAGCCCCAAAGCACATTCACTTCAGCAGCAACGCATCTGGTCCCCAAGGGCCACCTCGTCACCTGTTCCGATTCAGCTGCCCCCAGCGCAGGCAAAAAGATTTACTTGCATTTATTTCCAGCAAACATTTATATTTTGAAGAGTTCTAAGCATACCTGTCACGATCACTTGTAATGATGTCTTCTTGATATTTTGTTTATAAATACCACCCGAAGCGATATTGTAAAGGGTTGGTTGGTTGGTAGTAGTAGTTGTTGGTCAGTTTCTTTTCCAACAATTTTCTCTGAGTAAAGACTCGCATTGTAACTGTCATATTTTTCATAATCAAAGATTGCTGAAAGCATGGATTGCGAAACAACTCGCTGTTCTCTCTTGGCCAAGGAATGATCATGGAATTCCTGTGTCTCTGCATGATCCAATAAGTGTTCTTCCTCCCTGTTTATTTTATGTTTTTATCATCTTTCTGCCATTCTAAGTTGCAGGAAAAAAGAATAGCTTAAGATTTGTTTAAGTACACCTTAAGTTCAATTTCTGCACTTTTCGATGTTTTCTTCTGAAATGGTCATGAGCTAGAATTCTTAACTTCTCTAGTTTACCCTGTTTCGTTCGTATATGGGTGCATGTCTTTGGAATTCTTAACTGCTCCGGGATCCCACTCATCCATTTCTCCCTTCTGTCAGCATGATGAAATGATTCTCTTTTTCCTTTCATCCCTGATGTTCATTCCGTACTTTCAGCAGCTTGAATGTTGTATCCTGCGTGGCTATCCTGCTCCGTATCCCCTTGTGACCAAGAAAACGCTCGCATGCCTCAATCTGTGAATCCATGCCCAATGGTTCAGAACTTATAACACCTTACTGTGCCTCTTTACTCGAGAATCCTACCTTCCTCCCAATCACATTCAACATTCCCTTGAAGTCAGAAAGCTAGCCTAAAATCATCAACTAAGGTTCAATCCAGATCAACTGAGGTTGAATCTAAAGGAGAGAGCCCTCTCCGATTGCAGGTGGGCTAGAACCTGCAATCATAATATTGGTTTGTGGTTACCTCGGCCGTATCCCTAATAGGAGCCTAGGGACAACCTGAGTGATAACACTATCAAGGGCTTATCAAAAGTGAGCTCTTTTTCTAATGTTTTTACTTTAATTTCTAAGGCTTTAATCTCCTTAGTTTTTTCCACAACACTTATTTTGGAGATGTCATCATTCTTCTCTACCTTAGCCAATTGCTCTTTCACTTGTTTCAACTCTGTAACCTGCAATCTCAATTCCTCCATGGCTTTTATCAATTCTTCAGTGCTCATGTTAGTACTGTTACCTGGTGTTGTGCCTATTGTTGACGTACCTGTTATTGATCTACTTGTAATTACTTCTGTTGTGACTGCTGAGACATTTGTAGCTACTGCAGTTGAGACTATGGGGATTACCTAAGGAGGCCGAGAGGTCGAATCTCCCTACTTTTCCTTTAGTACTTTTTCCAATGCTTGCTCTGTATCATTTAATCTTTTGTTAAGTTTTAGGAGCAGGTCCACCATATCTTCTTCTGATTTCTTTTGTATAACTTATGTAGTCTATGGATGTGTTAAAGGAGGCAGTTCAGCTATTTCCTTAGGGCCGCAATGTCCACTTCCTTTTTCTTAATTAGTGCGTTTATACCTTTAGAATATTTGGGATCATGTCCTAATCCAATAATGATATCTTCTAGTGATTTGATCTTGTTACCTATGGCCATAGAAGAGGCTTTCTCCAAATGTAATTGAGCTATTGTGTTGTCCAAGGAATTTTGCAATTTGTGGGCTAGCATTGCTTTGTCAGTAAGTGTGGAATAGACTATTTCCCCAATCTTCTTATGAAGCTAAATCTAGTCCACAGGATGAACATCTTTGGCCAGGACCTCCAAGTTAGTTCTGATATAGTCTACTGCTGATTAGGGTTGCTGCACCTTTGGCTTAAAATAACTCATTATCATTTTACCTTCTTTAATGTCATAGGCTGACATTAATCTCTGCTGGTTTGTGGGGGCCATTTTTAGATATTGACCGTAAATTTGAAGCCTTATTGGGTGATTCATGGCCTTTATTTCTGTGAAATTCTTCTTAGTGTCTCAGGCCTGTTTGCTTTGTAGCCTGGTGGAAGATACTTCTACACTGTGCTATCTTTCCAACTTCTACCTTTGTGAGCTAGTTGAGGTTACTCCCAATGATGTAGTTTTCTAGATGGCTCTTTCTTATCTCTAGCTATCTATAGTTTCTTCAATTATGTCCTCTTCTGACAGAGGATTCAGTCTCTTTTCTCCAGGTTGTTATGTTGGTCCACTGATAAGTGTGATGGTTTCTCTATCCCTCTTTTTGTTTCTTTCCTCATTTAGAGGAGTTTGCAATGCTGGAACTTCTGCTGCTTTAGTTTGGGCTGGAGGAATGTGGACTTGACTCTATTCTCTGGACTTTGCAGGCTGATCTATCATTGTAGGTTACTCTGTAGTCCCTTGCCTTTGGATGTAGCTGGTATGATGGCTTCCTGTGGAGACTGTTGAGAAGTTCCAGCAGAGGATGTGCAAATTCCTGATTGTTGAGGTAGCTTGAAGAATACATGTCCAAAAGAGTCTAGGTCAAGGGTTTTTTCAAGATCTTTCATAGCCATTTCCATCTTTTCTTGCTCCCTAATTTCTTTTATTAGGGTCCCTTCTACCCATTCATCCTGATTTGCAAACTGTTCAATTTCTGGGATCCTGTGATGTATATAAACTGATAACCTGTTTCTTGTTCTTCTATCACATATGAAACTATTTGGGTCATATGGCACCCACCAAAAACTCTTCTTCAATCTAAGATGGTCTTCTAAAATCTTTTCAGCTTCTTGCCATGCATCCCTAGAATTGATGACATATGGGCCTAGTTGGTTCTTTATTCTTAACTAGGCATTCTTCTTTGCACTACAAAAATGGACTAAGTTTGCATTTATGATTTGTCTAAAATACTCAAGTGCAAACAATCTCATGGGCACATATTTTGGCAACTTGAAAGGGCAAAGTTCACACCCATACATTCTGATTTCTATGTAATTTTAGTACAGGTACCAGTCACCTATCTTGTACTGCTTGGAGAGTTGGAGAATCTTTTTCATGTCACTGGTGAGTCTAGGAGGGGGAACTCCTATCAACGGAGTGGATGCTGGATGTACAAACCAGTCAATGAATTCATTATAGGTATAAGGAGACTCCAGAGTTTTATGAAAGATTGACATCCAAAAGATCACAGACCTTTGATTTCCTTTTGAGTCCAATTTCCTGACAGGGAAAGGAAAGTTGTCTCATTGATGATATAAAAAAATATGGTATATAAAAGATGTGTATTTGAAAACTCCTTCCCTATCCAAGCTCACGAATTGATCATGGATTTTATTGGCAATGAAAGTGGCATAGTCATACTTGAGAGCAAGGGGCTATCCAGGAGTGAATATTGACAACAAAACTAGAGTAATATCATCAACATATTCACTGGTATTAAATCCCATGATCATGGATATCATGTCAACAATAAGTATACTAGTTTCAGTGAGAAAGGTCTGTAGATAAAGAGGTGGACCATTGGGTTGATAGTTTGGTAACATAAACATCTGAGCAATACGAGTTATCTCTGATTTGGACAATTGAGGGGCTTTTTCGAGCAAATATCCCAGGGAAAGAGGAGCAAGGGGCTGAGTGGAATGGAACTGTATAATTTCATTAATGGACTTAGCAGTTATGGGAAAAAGAATAGTTTGGGATGGGGACATAACTGCTCTATGGAAAGGGTCATAGTTGGCACAACATTGATGAATGATATCTGGGAAAACATGGACTGAGGGGAGGAAATACATGGGAATATTGGATTCCCACAGTCCAAAAAAGTCAGAATTATTCAGATGACTATCTCTGATTTGGCAAAAGGTTTTAAGATGTTACTATCACTAGATAGGTCTTTTATCTAGAAATATTTTTCGGCCAGGGGTAAATAATCTAAGTCTTTATGGGGTGCGTTCATGGGCACGACATTTAGGGCTATGGGAGTTTCCATATTTGGTTCTTGTGTATTCAAACCGGAGTTTAGATTTCTTGTGGGAAAAATGGACTAAACAATTGTTTTGGGGTCTCTTTATGGCAGCTAGAAACTGTTTTTAACTTGAATTTGGCTTTATCTGGCAGAATTCCCAGTGGAAAACTAAAATTGCAGGGTTGTAGGGAAAAAATGGATAAATACCTGGATTAAGGAGGAAAACTATACAATGGCAGGTTGGTTGACAGGTTGTGAAGCTTGTACTGTAGTCTTGCTGGTCAGGTGGCGGTTGAAAAGCTGGAACGGTGGACTGGGTTGCTAATTTGCATGGGAGCTAGACACAGTGCTTTACAGTGAAAATGATGTTTTATCATTGTTTTTAACGAAATTTGGGTTGGCATGACCTTTTTGGCATTTATTGGGTTGATGACGTCAGCGTGATGGGACGTTTTGTCGTTACATGGAGGGTGGTAAGCGATTTACCCCGCACCACTTTTGGGGTCAAGTGGTATTTGGCCAAGGGCGAGCGAGCATATGGAGCGGGCGACGCGTGGTGAGGGTACGGTGGAAAACCGCTTGGTGATCGTGAGTTAAAGCGCGTTCACTAGGGGGGTTCGCGATATGATCATTGACCGTAAAATGATGGGGGGACAATCGGGTGGTGGACATGAAGTGAAGTAGGGGAGGAGTTTATGTATGCAGGCCCAATATAATTAACCATTAATAAATCATATCGGGTGAACTGCGATTGGTTGGGGTAACGGTTATTAATTAACCTGGGTGGTTAATTAATCCCTATGTGCGGCGGGAATGTTTTTAATAAGTTTAAAATAAACGCATTAATCCCTGTTTTAACTATATAATGGTTATACACCATCGGGGCGGGAATTATATAAAGTGTGGGGGTTTTATCTAATTACATTAATACGGGAAGGGTTAATAATTTTCAGGAGTTATATAATAATGGTTAAAATTTAATATGAAATGAAATAATAAGTGCCAAGCTAAAATGTTAGGAATTTATGTTTAAACTTAGGCTAAAGGGGTTTTTTAAGTGATATAATGCCTTTCCTAAGTAAACTAGGTTTTTTAGTTAGGATAAACTTTATGAAAAGGAGATGAATAATGGATGGATGATTTATGAGCATTCAAGCTTTTAGATCATTGGGCCGACAGTTCGGTCCCTCCAAAAGTTAGAGAAATGCTCTAAGCCCCTTTGACTTTCAAAGACCTTAATGCTTAGGGGAAATTAGTGAAGTGTTTAGGGAAAATGTGAATGGAAGTTAGTTATTTAACCTTGTCTCGCTTGAAATGCATCAAGTGAAATGTCTTCCTTGCACTTTGTGATAAAAGCAAAATTAAACACATTTAGAAACATTTTTCATCACAAGTATCATTCTGCAACACCATCTACCTACTCTACCTACTTTAACCTGACATTTTTTCTTCTTTATTTTGGTGCACTTAGACTAGAAAAACCTTATCAAATCATCCTTTTCTTTTACATGGAAAGCTTACCTATGTCTACACTTATTACATCCAAGGGCTCATATTACACTATGGAGCTCCTTTTAATTTGCTCTACCTATCTACTTATCAGCCAAGTTTAAACAATTTGGTTAGATTTTATTCTCTATTCTACAACATGAAATTCAAATATGAATGAGCCAATTTTGAGTTGTTTGACTCTTCATAAATTGTGGCAAAAGTTTAACAAGTTGCACACAATTGCTTATTACAGAAAATGAAATAGTAGTAGCATTTGGACTTGCACACTTTCCTGGTCTATTTTTTGTTTGGGGTTCATTTCTTTCACTTTTTTGACCATTTTATTCTTTTTACCCTTTGATTTTCTTTTAGGGTATACCCTCTTTACATTTTTTTATTTTTATTTTTATTTTTTGACAATATGGAAAACTTTTGCAACAAGAAAAGGTATGAACATATTACAGAGCTCATCAAGTCAATCATGAAATATGACACCTATTGGTATAGGAGCATAACAGGTCGGACCACCCTCTACTCCTCCGCGAAAGGTTAAATTTCCTTGTAAATTGTTCAAGGGTGACCATCTTCTTCGTGATTGTCCTAGTATCCCTAGGATCTTAGAAGTATGGGTTCATGACTTGGCTCGTCCCTCGTTGTCCTCTGAAGCTCATGACGATGCTACCCTATCAACTGGCAGCAGTAAGAATAAAGGGAAGATTTGATTCCCCTATAGACTGTGTGAAGGAAACCATCCCCTTCACCTTTGTCTGCTCATAGGTAAAGCTTTAACCATTTTGGAAGGTCTTTTAGCTTCTTTACCTCAGGTTCCTATTGGTTATCAAAGGCTCTCTTCAGAACTTTCTTGGTTGACAAAGAGATTAACTTAGATTCTTCTCTTGTCCACCCTTCTCTTCCTGGACTTGGCTGTGATTAGCCTGTTCAAGACCAACCATTGGTCGGAGAGAGTGTAGACTTGGATTCACCACCTTTCAATCACTCTGTTCCAGAGGAACATCATGCTTATATTGCTCATGTTCTTCTCATCTCGTCAGATTCTCCTGAGTCTGAGAACAACCCTCCTATCCCAGCTGATTCAGAGGGTCCTTATTCAATTCCTATAGAGCAGGAGGGCAATCATATGAAATCCCCACCAAGTAGTTCAATCGTTTCCTTCGACTAGATCCATTTGACTACATTCCACCTTCCATCCTATGTGCTTCTCCAGATTATAGTACATGGCTATGATAAGGTAGTACATGGCACTGTCTTGGATGAGGGTGCATCGGTTAGCCTCATGCCTTTCACTACTTGGCAAGCTTTGGGTTCCCCATAGCTTGTGCTAGTCATGCAGAATTTGTTGGCAATTGACGGAGGGACCAATCAACCTCTAGGGATCCTCCCGAAGTTTCCTATTACTTTGGGAGGCAAAACTGTCTGTATCGATGTGATGGTTGTCCAAGGTGCTTTAGATTTCAGTCTTCTCCTTGGCCGCGACTATGCTTTTTCCATTGGGGCCCTCATCTCTTCACTTTTCTATGTGGTTTGTTTTCCACACAATGAAAGAATGGTGACCATTGATCAATTATCGTTCTTTAGTCCCCCGGTGCCTCCTTTGCAGCTGTCATCCCCTATCGGTACTTGCTTGCAAGCAATACCTTCCCAGCCACAGGTCAATTATGTGGCTACCCGTTCCATCTCCACCTCTGCTGATGATCATGCAGATTGTCTCGTAAATCATGTACTAGGGGCATTGGAACTCAATCTTTCATTGGTGTCTCATGACATGTGTTCCTCCCAGAGCATGTTTCTTCCATCCGGCGAAGATCTCTTGGGAGCCATGTTCCCCAGAAGCCCATGAACAGGAGTCTCGAGGATAGTTTGATCTTTTGTCAACCTCGTTAAGAAAGGAAAAAAGGGTCATGGAGCATAGTTCCTTGTCTTGTGTCAAGCTAGTTAACAAATGAAACAAGGAGTCTCGAGGATAGTTTGATATTGTGTCAACCTGGTTAAAAAATGAAATAAGGAGTGTTGAGGAATGTTCTTGATCTTGTGTCAACCTTGTTAAAAATAAAATAGGGTTATGAGGATAGTTCTTTTACTGTGTCAACCTCATTAAAAAATGAAACAACTCCCTTTTCCAAATCGAGTCTTTGATTACGATCTCGTAAAATCCGAGTCAAGTCTTTCCAAGATCTCGAAAGTGAACCTTCATTCCATCCACCTCGTTGAATGCAATGAAGCTTGTGGGGCATGTACATTGATTTGCATCATTATGTTGGGGGTATGTGAGCTTATAACAAGCATAGTTTTTTGTTTCAAGCTTGTGTAAACATGAAATCAAATCCAAGCAAAGTTCTCCATGGTTCAAGCTTGTGTAAAAATGAACCCATACCCGATTTACATCTCGTGATTGCTATTTTTATCTACTAAATTTTGCTAGATGAGCCTTGGTTGTTTTGTTCCATCACCACCATCTCTTTGGTCAATCATATGCTTTCACTTGGTTGTTTTTCCTTTGTAGAGGAACTACAACGATGAGTGGTTTTATTAGCCAACCTCTTAACCATTACATGTTTTGAACAGTTCCACCATTGTCGAAACTAGTTGCTACCATTTTTACCACTCATTCCTTTAGGACAAGTCTTCTTTAAGATCTTTTCCAACTTATTAAAGATGAAAATATTGTTGAGTTTTTCCCTTTTGACTCATTAAGCGAGATAAAAGGTGGTCTACTTTGAGCTCTTTTATGACCGTATAAAACATGAAAAGATTGTCAGACTTTTCTCGTTTCAAGTTTGATACTGGTTATAGAATGACGTGTCTTCGATTGCTTTTCTACTTTTTCAAATCAAGGCCATTAATTATGAAAAGTACTCCATGATCGTAATGGTCAAGCGGTTCTCTCGAGTATTATTTTCTACCTTTTCGGGTTCAAGGGACACAAATTTACGAAAAAGGACCCCCTTGGAGTTTTCTTTTCCATGTCTTTTTCAAACACTCTAAACATGAAAAAGACTCTGAGTTTTACCTATGTCAGACCTGCTAAACCCTAAAAAAATTAGACTCGTCACCATGATGAGGCTCGAGCTTCTCCTCGCTAGGGCTCGTTAAACTATTACTAGGTTGGATTTGTCTAAAGGTCGAACTTATATTACATGCATATGTTATCCCCTTCAAGCTTGTTTTAAAAAATAATTCGGGTACTCACCAGCAATGGTGGGGGAAAAGTTTGGAAGTCATCATTGGTTACCTATGGCAGCTAGTCACTCTTGAAAATCAACACTTTTTCTTCTTGTCGGGTTGGGATATCCACACGTCGTCACTTGGTCTTTCGGGGTTTTGGGTTGTTGTTTTACCTCATTCCATATGATCTATGTTTTCTCCATCAAGCCTCTGATCCCTTGGTACCAGAATGCTACCTCATTTCGGTGTCGTGTCACCAATATGTTCAAGAGTATAATCCTTCTGTAGTTTATGCCCTTACCTCCTACTCTGATACTCTGCTTCACCATATACCATTTGTTCTTTATCTCGTGTCATTGATGGGGGAAACATTATGTCCCTCCTGCAGCAGAGCATATCCTGTTGACACTAGCTTATTATCCAGGAGATTGATTTAGAGATCCCTTTTCGTACCTTGGAGCTTGCATGCCTCAATAGAAAGTTGTTCATGCCTAACGATAGACTTTCATCATTGGTCTTAGATTGGGTGATTCCACGAGTGTTTCACTTCAGCTCATTTTTCACACTTAGTGTACTGTACTAGACAGTACCTTAAGAGCCATTGGCATTATTGGTGGTTTCTCTTGCACTTGTTGATGGTTTTCATCATTGACTGGTAATCAAGTGACTTTCTATCATGCTCGACCTCAGCACATCTATTCGCAAGCTAGAATTTGTACTATGATTGGTTGGGTTTCAAGACCCCGAACTAAGATTACATATGTATGGGCTACATGGTTTGGTTCATGATTACATATATGACTCTTTGATGGATGGTTGCAACCATGCCCGAGTCTTCATGGATGGCTGTGACCATACCTTTATCATGGTGTTATCAACTAGATGGCTGCATCCATACCACAGACCTAGTTTCATATGTCTTTTGGATGGCTGCGCCCATGCCTACACTACATTTATTTCACTATCTGAGATATGAGTTGTACTTATGCCTACAGGTTCTTCAAGGTGGTATTCCAGTTCAGATAGTTTCGTAAAGAATTTCACCCCTCCCACTCTCTTGGGTGTCATGCTTTCGAGGGCATTTCTTACACAGTAATTTGTCACTGTCCTCATCTCAGTCCCTCTGCTATGTCATGTGTCAAATGCTCTCTAATGCTGAAGATTAACCCTTTTTGACTAAATTTCTGCATCATTTCTAGTAAACCCTTAAAATCTGCAATAATTCTCTGTCATGCAATATATTGTTGCGACATCGTCGCTAGTCCCCAGTTCACAACCGACAATGATCCAGATTTGGCAAATTAGTTCAAATAGTCGGCATTATGGATGTTTCTAAAGCTGGTTGTTGGGTCAGTTTGGGTCACCTTTCCACCTATGGGATGGTGGTTCCACCTCTTGTGCAACCTCTCTTGAGGATAAGCTCCCTCTCCCCCATTTCATGGAGGCTCCTCCTCCTACAAAATCACTCACCATTGCTATGATCAGCGAGTTACTAGTTCTTTTGGTTGCACAGTGCTGCTAATGCTTTTAAGTTTGGTAGATAGCTTCGGTGTGAGTGTGACTTGTGGGATTTCTTATAGTTTGTAAGAGGTTATAGAGTGCCCTTAACTTTGTATTAAAGCTTATGAGTGAGAGAGAGATATTGTTTAGTTTGGAGACCCATCCTTGGGAGTGAATGTTTGAAGAAACATACTGGCTGGACCCGCTTGCGACATCAAGACTAGGTTGTAAACTTTGCTCTTGATTTATTATTAATAAAATCAATGATTATTTCCTATGTCTTGTATGTAATTTACTTGATAGCTCATGATTTCGTGACTTTATGAGTAAATAGATCATTTTTGTTTCCCTGTTACGTGCTTTGTCATTATCTTGTGTTGTTTTAGGTTGATTTCTGATTAAGGAGAAGGAAACAGAAGCTGGAGTAGTGCAACGGAACTTCATCAACCACCGGTTTGAGGTAGGCCTCCAAGAATGACTATTTAAGGGAATCAATTGTTGTTTTGTCTTTGCTATGACTAGACCCACTCTAGGGCTAGAGGGGTTGCCTCTATCCATAGAGGGAACACTTTCCTACTTCACACTGTGTTAAGTCTACCGAATTTTATCCAGTTAATAAATGACATCCACAGAGGGAACACTTTCCTACTTCACACTGTGTTAAGTCTACCGAATTTTATCCAGTTAATAAATGACCCCATAGACCATGATGCTACTTGGGCTTCTATGCCAACTAATCTTCCCTCTGACATCCCAAAGTTTGAGGGTAACGTTGGAGAGGATCCTACCAACCATGTTCGATCCTTGCACATGTGGTTTTCATACAACTCCATTACCAATGACTCCATTTGTCTTTAGCTATTCCAACACACGCTCACTGGAGATGTTGCAAAATGGTATGTATACCAACATGCCACATCTCATTCTATTTTCATGACACTTGCTAAAGAATTCCTCTCATATTTTTAGTTACCTCTCTGCTACGACAATAGTATGGAGCTATTGATCGCATTCTGTCAGTCCTATGCTACTCGCCTTTCTGACCATGTTCAAGAGTGGCGTTGAAGGAGGAGCACATGACATGCCCCATCCTTTGAAGTTCATGTCTATCTAGATTGCTTTCTTAGGAGCCTTTTAGCACCCATTAGAAAAGATGTCACATCCTATTTTCCTTGGACAAATGAAGAATATCTCCATACCGCTCTATGATATGACATGATTTATGTGCAATTCGGTTATATATATACTATCATTCCATACCTCCCTCGTCCTGCAAGTGCCAATGAACTGGGGGCATCTCACTCTGCTGATGGTATCATTGGAACCCTTTCACATCCTTTGCCACACACTCAAAAAATTTATGGCTATCCACAGGGGGGCACCAATTCCTCTAACACTTATGCCCCTCTTACTAGGAACATGTTTTGAGGACTCCAAACTGTCTACCAAACTGTTGCTCCTTGTTATGTACAGCCTAGCACTCCATCCCCTCAAGAATTAGTGCCATAGCCTCCCATGCGTCCTTAGCCCCAGTAGCCAATTCCCCCTCAAGGTCAAGTGTTTGCATAGCAGAATGCAACCAAACCCAAAAATTCAAAGAAAAAGTATAAGGGGAAGGGTAACAAGGGTAACCAGGGTAATCAAGGTAATCAGCCTAGTGAATCATAAGGGAACCAACCTAACACCAATAACTAGCAACAAGGAAGCCAACCCAAGAAGAGCAAGGCTATTCGTATAGAAAATCCTTGTGGATGTTGTGGTGTACATGGCCATTATACACATGAGTGTCCTCTCTTACCCCAGATGTACCAAATGTGGGAAGCTCAAGCAACTTCTAGAGGCCAACAATCACCTCAGAATCCTATGCTATCTCAACTAGCAGTGCTTACAAATCCTTTCCCTAGGCAAGGATTTGTAGCTTCTCTACCCCAGCTAGGTCAAGTAGCCCATCCCCCCAACCTTTTGATCCTGGTGACTACCAAATCCTTATGATGAATTTTGATGAGTTTAATCCCTCTGATATCAACCTGAAAACTCAATCACGTCAATATGACAAATCATCGACTTTGTCCACCACTGAGTCCAAAACCAAAGCATCTATTGAGCCTCTTACGAAACCAAATTTATGTTTACATATTCCTCAACCTAAAGTTGATGCCATTCCCAATATCCCAAAGGGACTATTATGCCATAATGCAATTTCTAACTGAGTTTCCCATACATACAGTGTAGTAAACAACTTGGTGCAATCACCTACTACCATGTTGACGCTGGAAGTACTCTAGTCATGCCCATCTGAAAAGGAATCTCTACTAACTACTCTGGGTGTAGTAGATCCTTCTGACGATCATTTGATTGTCTTCACAGTTGATACATCAGAACATCTCCCATTTCCCTCATTCGTTGCTTTCCAGATACTAGTCTAAATCTGTAATCCCATCATCTCTCGATGCATTATTAACGAAGGTGAATCAACCTATGTGATGTCCACTACCATTTTGAAGCAACTTAAGTCACCTAAGTTGTCCCCCTCCACCATCACTTTGTCTGCTTTGGACAAACACTCCTCCCAGCCCCTTCGCATGTACCGAAACTGACTAGTGACCCTTGTGAGCAAGATTATCCATGTAGACATTGAGGTTATTGATTTCCCTTTATATTACAACATTATCTTGGGTCGTAGTTACACATATGCCATGTCAGCCATCGCATCTGCGGTTTTCCACAAGATGTGCTTCCCCCATGATGGGAATATCGTTACCATCGATCCGTTGACATACTACGAACAAACATCTATAACCTCCCTTAAGTCCATTATCTCATCAATTTTAGACAAGGAGTATTCATTGCCTCTCACTAGTGTTTCACCGAAAGTCTACAAAGATTCCTCATTGTTGGGTGCTTTCCCTGGTCCTCCCCCTCTCATCTTAGAGCCTAACTTTATGAGTGTTTTCATGTTACAAGTGTCACAGGATGCTGTCAAGTAGTCTAGTACATCTAATCTGCAAGTAGCTCATCAGCACCCTATGGTTACCATCCTAACCGAGCCCTCTAGATCCACCCCCCAGAACCTCCTTTGTTTGTGGGTGCCTCTCCTATGTTTCCACCAAGAACTGTTCCTCCAGGTTTCAACCATCCAGGAGCTATTTTGTTGAGACATTACCCTGCAGGCCAGTTACCTTTCCTATTTCCCCCTCCGGGAGTATTTGTTGTCCCTGTCATGGCATCACTGGTCCTTCCTAACATGACTTTGGGGATGACATTTTGCTACATTGATCCCCCTCACAAGAATTCTGCCTAGTTAGGTACACCCTTATCATGCTTTAACCCCAGCTAAATATGTACCTACCGCCCCTTCCACTGCTTGAGTTCCATCACAACCTCAATACGAATGTGTTCCAGTTGCAAAAGCATCCAGACAAGGGGGCAATTCTAAGAGGAAGGAACTGAAGGACAAGGCTTGCCAAGCTCCTCTAGCCCCTACGGCCCCAAAGTTGTCACCTCCATGCACTTTGTGTAAATCTGTTGGGCACACCATCAATAATTGTCCTGGGCTTCTTCATCTCAAAAATTTGGTTCATGAAATGTTCCTCAAGTCAAATATCCCTGAAGTCCATGTTAACTTGCCAGTTCCACCCAAGAAACTTAGAACGTTGCACACAAATCACCCTTGCACCTTGTGTGATCATCATGGTTGCTATTCTCATTGTTTCCCTCGCCTTGATGAATTTTGTGATTTCGTTGAAGCGCTTCAAGAATATGAAGCCACTCGTAGTGGAACCCCTTCTCCTCTACCTGTGGATTCTAGTACCCCTAGTCAACCAAAATAGGGGGACTATGGTCTCACTATTGTGATCCCTCCCCCTGATGTCGAGATGACAGACACCACAAGCCATATCTTTTACCTGTTATCATCCTTGATTTCCTCACAAGTAAACCTTTCTAAGTTTTCTGCATGCACTTCTATCGAACCTCTTTCGACAAAATCCCAAGTCTCAACATCCATAGATACTCCATCTACCATCTCATCATCTACCATTCCAGATGATGCATATGTGAACCTTTTTTCTCAGGTTGATGCACCAAGTACCATCACCACATCATATAGTTAGTCTTCCTCATGTTTGCCCATACATCATGGAAGCTATGTCTACCCCTTCTTAAACTTGGACTTAGGAAAGAGGGCATATCTTCTGGAGGATTCTAAAGGCCATTTCCTTCCTAATTCTTCTAGTGCACTCTACCTCAAGATATGTTGCTCATAGTATATCCATTTGACTTGTGTGTCTTTCTTTCTGCCATGAAGTTAGGTATATTACATCATCTCATATGTTGTCTTTTACACCTTTCATATGGATCCATCATCCACATCGTACATCGGTCATGCCAACGGTGCAAGTTGCTTCTCCAAGAATCTACCCTTGTCAGCCTGAGAAATTTTTACCCCCTTTCATACATTAGTCCTTTCGAATGGCATGTGCATTGGATCTGCCACCAATAACTAGGTTGAATATGATGCAGTGATAGGTTTGTTATTCGATGCCCTTGCTCATTGCATCCTTCATCTTCATGTTCATTTATATTCCTTGCTACTTTTCATGCAATTGAATGGTGTGTATCATGTGCATAACCAAATCCTTTTTAGAAAATATCTATGAGTTAAGTTGTTGGTGTGTGAATTTGAAACCATTACTTTCAGTCATGTTCCTAGAGCCCAAAATAACTATGTAGATACCATTTCAAATGACATTCTAGATTGGAATTTATCACATGTATACCATAGAGAGAACTATAAACACAACAGATGGTGAACCATAATTTTCATATCAAAATGCATAATCATATTATGTATCAGATAAAACATATAAGTGTTTGCAGCCCATAACTCTAAACACATCTAGTACGCCGATATCATACTAGGGGACACATAGGCCCCTACATCTCCTTATCATCCTATGGAGGATCTCGTGCCAAGTTTGGCTGAGATTCTTGAATCCCTTTGTTGATCACTCAGAACATAGTGGTGCTCCACAAACTCCTCCTACTAGGGGGCATCATTCCCACCTTTGCATACCCGATCAGCCCCCCCATCACATATGTTTGTGTGTAGTATCCCATAATTGGCAGCATGATGGTTTTACCCTGGCATCTTCTGAATTGATTAACATAAGTCTTGGCCTAGATCCACTGAATCTAGGTATGGTCGATTATCCTCACATTCCTTGGACATTTTGTCCTTACAACCTCTCTGACGAGCCATATGCACATCACATATCATAGATGCTTGATATCTTATCTTCAAATATTCTACTCTATGTCCACATGGTCGCCATGTCTAACTTCATGGATGAGGATGATTCTTGACCTGCTCTAGTAGTTCATTCTCATTTTCCTCTTCCCTTAGTTCTTCACCAGGAACCTTCATTCCAAGAATAATTAAGGTAATCTTTAGACAGGTAAGGCCACTTGCCTGAAAGTTGTAGATCTCGATTCCAATGGTCAGTTTTTTTCTGCGGCAATCTCCACAAGATTTAGGGCCTTCTCCACCTCTCAAATTGGAGGGAAAACACCCTTTTATAGGAAAGCACACAGTTTTTTTGTCACACATTGTGACTAGACTGTAGCTCCATTTGATGAACCATTAGCATCATTGGAAAGCTCTCACTGAGTACTATAATGCACCTTCCTCAGCTTTTGATGATTTGACACTTCACCAAGAAGTCATTTTTCCAAGAAGGGTCACTTTGTCACCTTTCAAAATTGAATTTCTTCATAAAGAGACACTTGTACTTTGAATTCCACCTGTTCTTAATACTTCTCGTACCATGTGTCAATTTTCATCATGAGTAACCATCATTTACTCATGTTTTCATGTTCCCCACCTAGCCTATTCTATGTGGCAGCGTCATCGAGTCACCCTTGTTTAGAGCATCCGTGATGAGTCACCCTTGCATCCACGGAGTCTATTTCATGTCCCAGTATATCATGTCATAGTATTCCATCCATATTTGCATGCCATTCATCCTATGTTTCTCATTTTGGCCTCCAATCATATTGTCCCCATCCCCTCTAGAGTTGAGTCAGTCACTACCAGGTCAACCATCCACTTTATGCTCTAATAAGGGAAGTCATTTGTTTGTCCCTCAGCCCCACATTTTTCATTATCCTTGATTCATTCCATCAGTCACATTACTATTTTCACTCATGCCTTAGTTGAGAATCCTTAGTGCCTCATATATCATGGGCCCTATTCTATCAACATCAACTCATTTATTCCAGAAGAACGGTCTAGAGGGTGGTGTATCTCTGTTCCAACTTCCATTCTTGTTTAGTGCCTCAGATTGAGTAGAGGAACTCATTATTGCCCTTTGACTTGGTTGTTTCATTTTTGTGATTCATACACTTGATGGTCGAGGGATGCAACAGATTGTACCAATGATTCCCAAGTGTGTGTGATATGTTTTAGACCTCATGAGGGGGTGTCCCTTCAAGTAGCCCCCCACATGCCCGAGTGCATTCCTATTATGCTATAGCCTCAGATGTAGTTTCATAGATTTTATGGATTCAGTTCCTACCAATCACAGTGTTCACAACATGCATGTCTCCTTTAGATGATCCCTTTAGTTTTGCAGAGCCCTTCCCTATTCAGTAGGTATTCTCCAGTTATTCTACCCTCCCTCCCACACATTTCTTAAGGGAAGGGCTATTATATCTCATGTACTCATATATTATTGTATTGTGTGACTCGTGTTTTTCCAAGTGCATTATGTATATGGGACACATTGCATTATTTTTTTGGCTTTGTTATGCCAGCATGTCATGTACCATTTAGCATGTACTTCATCGCTCAGTTTTATGTTTCTGGGTGCACCATTAGTTTTGTACTAAGTTATCTTGGAGGGTATGGGTATGTTTCCCCTGCCTCATTGAGGTTCAGTACCACAAAATAAAAGGAGACTTGCATTAGTCTCACCCCCTCTGTCCCTATCCTCTTTCACTTCAGCTTTATTGGTCTCTCTCTCTATCTATGACTCCCCTTTTTTTCTAGTGATTGTGTCTTTACAACGTACTTCGGTCATACGTTTTTATCCTAACACTTGTACGTTGGGGAAAATATGTTATCACCAAAAAATTGATAATCTAGCCTAATTTACTAGATGGATCGAAGCAAACCATGTAAAGCTAATTTTACCATAGTAAAATTGCTTTCACTGTGAGAAATTACTTAATAAACCACATTTTTAAAGTAATTTATAGTTAAACCCATGAAGAATAATTAAATAAATCACTATTTATTTGATTTTATTCTAGGAATAATTAATTAAACCATTGTTCAATTATTATTCCTTGTCATCTTTGATCTGATCATGAAAAATAAATAGATAAATCATTAATTATCTTATTTTTCTCTAAGAATAATTAATTAATCACTAATTAATTATTATTCTTTATCAAATTTGACTAAATCCCTTCGGAATAATGAAATAAATCCTTATTTACTTATTATTCCTTAACCAATTCCTTGAGATGATAAATAATTCATTTACTTACTTATTATTTCTAAATAAAAGTTTAAATACTTTTTCCCTCCTAACCAAATATAATAAAATATTCCATGTGGTTATTCCAAGAATGGGGTTAATAATATTTTATTATTTCTCATTATTCAAGGATAACTCAACATTTTGTTATAAATATAAGGTTTTCCATTCATTATTTACTTTTCATTATTTTCATTGTTGCACTCACTGTTGTAACTCTGATTATATTCATTGTCGCACACCATATTTTTTCTGGGTTTACACATTATAGAGGAGAGAGACTCTACACAAGCTGAAGTCATTTGAGGATAGCCAAGAACCCATCCCATAGAGGGGGACTAATAACATTTATTTGTTCCCTTCATAGGTGTTATAATAAAAACTATTATTTGTATATCTGGTTTCCATTGGATTATTGGAGTTATTACTATTTCTTTTTGTAGCTTAACTATGATTGTGGCATAGATCAGAATTTTGGCAGGTTTTGTTTCCATCAATTGTTGCAGATCTACAATGTTTAGTAGCCATTTATATTTTTGAGATTGTTTGTCATCCACAATATTAAGTGGGTTATTTTCATACATCTTTGAGAATAAAACACTACAACAGGAAATATATCAGATCCTGCACTTCCTGCACCATCTTCAATCCAACCATCAAGAAGCAAGACATGTACACTCCTCTACCTACTTCCGACCAGCTGTGGGAATCCATCTCCGTGGACTACATGTCTAGCCTCCCTTCTACCAACCATGCTAATGATTGTGTATTTGTGGTCGTGGGAAAATTTTCTAAGATGGCTATATTGGCAGCATGTAAGAAGAGTATCACAATAGAGGACACTGCTAAACTCTTCTATAAATGAGTGTGGGTACATTTTGGGATCCCGCGGACCATTATATCAGATTGGGATAGTAGGTTCCTAAGTGCATTTTGGTCAAACCTCTAGACACTATTGAACACCAATCTTACAAAGTTGACTGCCTTCCATCCTAAAATTGACGGCCAGATCGATGTTGTCAACAGGATGATAGTGGACATACTCTGCATGTACAACTCTAAGCATCCACAAACCTGGGATGAGAGTCTTCCCCATGAGCAACAAAGTTATAACATAGTTATCCATAGCTCGACTAGTCATAGTCCCTTTCAAGTGAGTTTAGGATTTCAACGATTATGTCCCGTTGATTTTGCGATGCCTCCTATGACTACAAAAAAATAATCCACACATGTATTGCCTAAGATTGATTGTTGGGCATGGAATCCCCCCACAGCATGTTTTGAGGCTCAAAGCCCATGTTTTGGTCAAATGATGTTGTAAGACTCCGTGAATTGTAGGTGCGGAACGCGAAATGTATGTTGAGTCATAGGGTTGTCCGCCCTAAGTTTTGTAATGTAATGTCGGCCTACCCATGGTCCGCAGACCATGGAATTATATAAATAGAGTGAGACTCTAAGTTGTAAAGATAATTAGAGATATATTAAAAGGAATGGAGTCTAGAAGATAGCGAGCATAGAGAAGAAGTCTAAGTGTCTTGGGTCATAGTAGTAGGAAGAGGCTCTGCAGCTGAGTGCGCAGAGGCCTAGTAGAGTCCGCAGCTGAGTGCGCTGACCCCTACAGCTAAGTGCATAGGGTGGAGTTGAGTCTGTAACCCAAGAAGAAGAATAATAAAGAGAATTTTGATTCCAAATACTGTGTATTTGCTTTCGTATTACTTTCTATGCATTTACATTGTTTTTTTTATCATGTGCACTTATATGAATACTGAACACTGTCAAGTATAATTGGGCTCATACAGATAAGTTAAGTAATCAGATAATATCGGGTTAATAGTAAGGAACTTGGGTAATAACATGGATTGTGCCTTGAGCAAGGCTACACGAAGGCAACATTATAGGTCGTGAGGTACTGATAGGTGCGCATAGCAACAGACGCGCAGGGTCAAACCACGGACCACTGAAAAACCCTCAGACATCATTAGGGTGCAGAAACCTAGTTCTAGTACCCTCACATACTACTTCGGGTGAGACCTCTATTCACGCTCTGCAAACTATTTGCTGAAAGGGCCAGTAGTAGCATGATTTGCTTGGCTAAATCATCTCTGAACCTGGGGCAAGCCTACAATCCAACAAATGGTTCCATTCCCGGGAAGACACACACATAAGGCTTTAGGAAGCCATTCGGCAAGGGAACCTTAGACTTCGTGAACTCGAAAAATATTGGGTACAAGTAAGGAAGAAAAGCATTTTGATGGACACAGAGGTCAGGAAACATACTCATTCACGGATGGCTTCCCAAGGTACCATCATATCAAGATCGCACCTAAATATGGGAGAAAAATGATCTTCGCAATAGAATGGGGCTATTTTCAATACACTATTATGTTGTTTGGACTGAAAAATGCACCAACCATATTTTCGCACATCATTGTGGCTGCATTCAAATAATACATCCACAAGTTCTTGGAGGTCTATCTAGATGATTGGATTGTCTTTGGATTAGTTAAGCACCATGTAGCAAGCTTATGGTTGATGTTGGATACTTACTGCAGACACCAGATTGCGCTGAACCTTAAGAAATGCACATTCCTCATTCCCTTTGGAAACCTATTGGGACATGTGGTCTGTAAACAAGGACTGATGATGGACCCTGCGAAGATTGTCGTTATTCTAAATTTGGAAGCATCGCGAAGTGTTAAACAACTACGCTACTTTGGGACACATCGGATACTATAGGAAGTTCATCAAAAGTTATGCTCGAATAACTGCGCCAATGGAAAAGCTATTGGGAAAGGATGTTAAATATTGTTGGAATGATGATTACATGAAGAGTTTGGACATCCTAAAGGGGAAACTGGCCTCCACTCCAATCCTGGTCTTTCCAAAAAGGGATGTGGAATTTCATGTACATGATGCGTCATGTATTACGCTAGGAGTCGTACTCACACAAGACGACGCAGAGGGCATGGATCACTCGATCGTTTTTGCAAGTCAGAGATTGTCCAAAGTAGAAAATACCTATTCCACCACTGAGTGCGAGGGGTTAGCGATGGTGTACACACTCCAAAAGTATTGGAACTATTTACTTGGAGGACATTTCAAGATGTATACTGACCATTCTACATTGAAATACCTATTGAAGAAGCCTGTGTTGGGGGGGCGCATATGAAGATGACTCTTACTATTCCAAGAATATGGTTTTGAGGTCATAGTCAAGCCGGGATGCCTGAACATAGGACCAAATCACTTGTCATGAATTGAGATGGGTGAGGAACCCATGAATTTGGAGGAGGGACTACCTAATGCACAGCACTTTGTAGTACGCATCGCAGACAGACACTTCAAAGATATAATCCATTTTCTAACAACAGGGACTGTGCCGAAGGAATACTCAATCCAACAGAAAAAGGAATTGGTTGTGCATGTGGCATACTTTTCTGTCATCGCGGGGCACCTATACAAAATGGGAAATGATGAGATATTGTGAAGATACGTACTTGAATTTGAACGAGGTTAGATCCTCACGGATGCACATGGACACTATGAAGGACACGTGGCTACACAGAAGATTATTCGTGTAGGGTTATGGTGGCCAACCCTACACCAAGATTCAAAAGTGCACTGTAAGGCCTACAATATATGTCAAAGGATTGGAAAACCATCACTGAGGGATTAGATGCCGTTAAATCCACAAATGACACTGCAGCCATTTGAAAAATGGGCAATCGACTTTGTGGGACTGATCAAACCTCACGGAAAGACGGGCACATGCTACATCATCACGGCAATAGAGTACCTGACACAATGGGTGGAAGCGCAGTTGGTCAAAGACTACATGACCACTACAACTGCGAAGTTCTTTTTCGAAAATGTGTTGAATCGATTTGGCTATCCTAAAATCTTAATGAGTGATCATGGAACACATTTCTTGAATGGAACCATAAACGCGCTCACAAAATTTTTTTAGGTATATCATCAGAAAAGTACACCGTACCACCCACAAGCTAACGGGATAATATAGGCATTCAAAAAAATACTAGAGACTATGCTAACCAAAGTGTGCAATGTACAGTGCAACGATTGGGACCTATGCATACCTTCCATACTATGGGCTTACAGGACAACGTGTAAGAAATTGACGAGACATACACCTTCCTGGTTAGTCTATGGTACGGAAGCTATCATGTCGATGGAATACATCATACCTAGTCTGGGAATAGCAATTCTTACAGGCATGACAGACCATGAAGCTCTGGTAGAAAGGCTCGTGCAATTAGAAGAACTCAAGGAAGAAGGGTTTCTGACTGGATTTCATCAATAGGTACAAAAGTAGCATGAAAAGGCTTAGCACAACCGCCATATCAAGTTGCGCACCTTCAAGGTAAACAACTAAGTGCTACTATATGATAGTAAGTTTAAAAAGTTCTAGGAAAATTCAAAATGCACTGGCTAGGGCCATACACAGTTAAGGAGGTCACAGATGGAGGCATAGTCCAACTAGTCAAACTAAATGGATAACCCTTCCTAGGCAAAGTAAATGACCATCGCTTGAAGCCTTATATGGGTGGGCCGGCTAGCTAACTAACCATCCAAAGCACAGTCTTCACAACTCGAGGAGTCAGACAAGGGCATGGGACTATAAACACACGTAGCAGATTTTATATAGAGGTAAGGTCACAATTTAGACATAGAGGGTTCAGAAACAAGAATGCAGCAAGTTTAGCAAGTAGCAGCGCAATGCGCTGTAGACATTCAAGTCGTTCAGCATCAGTTGGAAGGACTCCGTGCCAAGATCTCCACATTGATAGAGTGACTCAAGATCGAGTCATGATGTTTGTGTTGGGGGCTTGTTGGGCATGGAATCCCCCCACAACATGTTTTGGGGCTCAAAGCCCAAGTTTTGGTTAAATAATGTTGGAAGACTCCAGGGATTGCAGGCACGGAGCGTGGAATATATGTTGAGTCATAGGGTTGTCCACCCAACGTTTTGTAATGTAATGTCGGCCTACCCATGGTCCATGGACCATGGGATTGTATAAATAGAGTGAGGCTCTAATTCGTAAATATAATTAGAGATATATGAAAAGGAATGGAGTTTAGAATATAGCGAGCATAGAGAAGAAGTCTAAGTGTCTTGGGTCATAGTAGTAGGAAGAGGCTTTGTAGTTGAGTGTGTAGAGGCTTAGTAGAGTCCACAGTTGAGTGTGTGGACCCCTGAAGCTGAGTGTGTAGGGTGGATTTGAGTTTGTAACCCAAATAGAAGAATAATAAAGAGAAGTTTGATTCCAAATACTATGTATCTGCTTTTGTATTACTTTCTATGCATTTATATTGTTTTGTTTATTGTGCGCACTTATATGAATACTGAACACTATTAAGAATAACTGGGCACATACAGATAAGTTAAGTAATTAGATAATATCAGGTTAATATTAAGGAACTTGGGTAATAACATGGATCACACCTCAAGCAGGGCTGCATGAAGGCAACATTACACGCTGCGAGGTACTGATATGTGCGCGTAGTGATGTGTGCACAGGGTCAAACCGCGGATGACCAAAAACCCATCAGACATCTCTATGGTGCGGAAACTTGGTTCTAGCACCCTCCCATACTCCTTCGGGTGAGGCCTCAGTCCGCGATCCATGGACTGTTGCCAAAAGGGCTAGTAGTACTAGGATTTGTTTGGATAAATCATCTTTGAAACTGGGTCAGGCCCATACAAGCCAACATTGATAAAGTGACCAAATTTATTGAATGCATCCAACAAATCCAGCAACAGGTTCACGACATCTTGGAGAAGTCAAATGCCAAGTACAAGTAGTGACATGATCAACATCGGGTGTCACACAAGTTTCATATGGGTGATAAAGTTTGGTTGCATTTGTAGAAGGAATGGCTTGCGAGAGCCCATCAAAAGCTGAGACCACTCTAATATGATCCTTACACCATTACCAAGGTTGTGCGACAAAATTATTTTAAGCTCATTGGTGAGCTCCAGTATTGCAGCAATAATGCTGCAACTCCTGGGACTCCTTGCTTTACTTTTACCAACCGGTAGTTCGTAACAAACTTGGAAGCGACGGTGCTGTATGCAAAAGTACTAGCTCTTGCCACAACTGTCACTTGGTTAGCTGGCACAATTCCGCTAGGGGCTCAAGCCAACTTCTATGAGCTCTGAGAAGAGGCTAATTAACTGATGGATGGAAGCTAACTCGAAGGAAGCTAATGTATCTACAGAAGGAAACTAAAAAGCTGAAAGGAAACGCAAACCCTAACAAACCCTAATTTTACCAGCTAGCTCTACTGATGCAAGAAAGAGGATGCAAGTTACTGGGAGAGATTCCATTGACTTCTAAGAAGATGAAATTCATGTATCTAATCTATGGCTATAGCAGAATCTGAAAGAAACATCTTTTTGTATTTTTGAATAAGTTGTTAGAATTATCATGCATGTGTTGTCACTGCTTTTGACTGTGCAGAGGTGGATTGGCAAGGGGAAATGCTTGGAAGAGGTAGGGAAGGTTCAGAGAGGGCCTAAGGGGTCCCTAGCACCCTTCCTAAGAGTTTCACAGAGTTTGGCCTTCAAGAAACCGCTTTTGTGAGCTTCTACAGGAAGTTTGCAGGGGTTCTACAGGATGTCTGGAATTTCTACAAGATGTCTGTAATTTTCTACAGGATGTTCAGAAATGGGATTTTGGAGCATGGATGGAGGGGAAAAGGTCAAGGAATGAGTATGGAGGTGAAATAGGGGTGTAGGGGAGTTCAAGACTTGGAGGATGGAGTTGAGGAGTGGCACAGATGGTTAGATTTGTTCAAGGAGGGATGAAACGATGTTTCACAAGAAGATGAGAATCATGGAAAAGTAAGCGAATGAGGCAAATGTAAGGTAGTTCTAAGTGAAGGATGAAGTAGGTAGGTTGGATGGAGCATGTGCAGGTAAGGAAGGATAACAGGTACTCTGCAAGTGGTTTTTCAAACTGAACAAACAAACACTTATAAAACGTATGACCTAGTTACTTCACTCTATTCTGACCTAAGTAACATCAAAAGGACATGAACAGAAGTATATTCGAAATGAAATGCGTGAAATAACTATGCAACCAAGCAATCATCGACTGAAGCATTTAAACACTACTAATATCAGCATCTGCAGATGAGGATTCCAACACTAAGAATTGCATGACAAAGCAAAACAACATTTTTGGTGGCAGCAATGTCACCTTTGTCTCAGCTCACGATCCCACTGAGGGAGAGGTGAGATCAGAGGTGCTTGATGGCCTTTTTTTGGAGATATTCCCTGTTATTAATCTATCAACTAAATCTGAGCATGCAAAAGCCTATCTCATCATTAACCATGACCTATGTAATCAACAAGTTGTTAATCTACTAAACAAAAATTATTTTGCAAAGACACAAAAACAAATAACAATACATGAAGGAGGCCTTGGCTCTTACGTTGGGCCCAACCCCAAGAGCTATAGGCTCCTATAAAAAACTTAGAGTTGATGCCAAATAGAAATACTTCTCATTATCTAAAAATAATCATCACAAGAAAGTTATACAGTAGTAGCTACAAGAAAACGAGCTGGGAAAATGACCACACTCTAGTGCAAAATTACAATAGTTCCAAAAGTAAATTATGAAGGCTGAGGCCTTCTTATTTATACACTACGAGGGGCCTAGAAGCCATCCTAAATTCAAGGGACTTAGCTGTTCCAACTGTTAGTAAACAGTCACTCTTCCCAAACCTGCTTGGCTGCCTTTAAGATACGTTTTGGTGGCCTGTTGAGCTCGGAGTTGAGGGTGGAGATTTCGAGGAAGAGTCATCTAATGCCAAAGACAACCCCCCTACGAATCCTCACCTCAAGCTTGGCTGTCACCTGTCCCATGATTGCTTGGTTTTTCTCCAAAACTTGTCCAAAAAGCCTGAAATAACCACGTATTAGCCTCCCTAGTAGAGTGACCACCCTTATTCGTTCAAACAACATAAACATACTAAAAAACATGCATAATATATGAAAAATGGAGGATTGTAAATGGACAATTAGGAAAAATGAGCCCAATAAGTTACCCAATTTGGGGCTCATCATCACCCCCCTGCTAAATGGGTTGCTCATCCTCTGAGCAACTCGTCTAACTCATCGTCCTAGATAACCTTGACTGCCTCCCTCACATCCCAGGCCTCTGAAGTGATATCTTCTTCACGGTCATGAAATCCTGCTTTTCTTTCCACTTCTTTCCCACTGCTTGTGTTGCTCCTCTTCTCTGACTCCCTCTAACAACCCCAAAATCAAGGGAGGACTGAATTTGAGGCTGATCCAGCTGGCCTGAAGATTCTGCATGGACTGTTTGTAGAGAGGCACTCTTCCCAAGGCCTCCCTCATCCTTGTGGGGGTGTGGTATTCTCTAATCTTTAGGCTGTGAGACAGTGAATTCCACCTTCAGGAGCAAGCATGAACACAGTTACCCCCCAGCAGTCTCTCTGTGTCCTCAAAATGGGCTATGGCCTGGGATTGTCATCCCATGTAATCTGGTAGGGCTTGAGGATCATTGGCCAAGTGCTGGTGGGCAGATATCAATGCTAAAGGATCCTTCGGTTCTGCTCTAATCAATAATGGCTCATGTGGCTCTCTGTTCATAATGTTTTGGACCTCTGCTACTCTCTTTTCTTCATGATTTAGCCAAGAGGCCATGGCCATAAGTTGTACATCCCCTACCGTAGTGTTAGCGTCCCACGAGTTCATGTTAGGAAGGGCTAAGTTGTGTTAGGATGAGCTACTATCACATAGAGCCATGAATTGAGAGTAGTTTTGAAATAGAGTGATACCTCTTTGTGCCAAAGTGTTGATCTGAAACTGCAACCACTAATCCTTGAGGTATAGGGCATAGGATTTGGCCGGCTACCTACACTGCAGAGCTTCCATCGCGCAACTGGCCATGCAGGCCAGTTGGGCCTCCTTTTCTTATACCTGTTGTTTCAAAGACTGTATCTCTAGGCTTGCTTGCAATTCTTTTTCCTATAGCTGTCGATTCAGTGTCTCAATTTCAGCCTGCATCCCTTCCCTTCTCTACTATTCATCAGGTGTTTCATTAACTGTTGTAGGCTCCTAATGTTGTTGTTGTCCACCCAAGGTGTGAGGTCTATCCTCCATAAGGTGTCCCTGTAACCGTAGCTGCTGTTTGAGCAGCTCATTTTCTTCTTGGAGCTTGGCTCGCTGGCTGCTTTCTATATGTCATACCAAAGCCAATTCTTTCCTTGCCTCTTTGAGCTATTCCTCCAAAGGACCTATATCTGCCACACCCTTGGACTTGGCGATTTTCATCCAAGTGTGGGTCCTCACTCTCTCTTCATCTAGTGCAAAGAAGAGAGGCACTGCAAATTTTTATTTTTGGGGAATTGTCCTTCCCGCCTCTAGCAAGTTGTAGTAAGAGCCTAGGTTGGGCTGGGGGTTTGGTTCCTCAATTTTCTCAGCCTTTTCCTCCTCCTGGGATGATGTAGCTGCCTTCTCTTCCAACTCTTTGGTCTCCTTTAGCCTAGCCAATGTATCCTGTAGAATTGTCTCAACATCCTATAGAGAGGCCTTTGTGTCTAACATTTTCATTCTTTCTCTCTAGGTGGATGTCTTCGGGCTTCCCCGTTCATAAGTGATGGATGCCTTGGAGGGAGACCTCTCCTTTTGTGTAGCTGGGGTGTCTACAATCGTGATTGGTTCTTTTGACGGTGGCTGGGGTCTACCAGTCTTTATCCTCGTGCTCCTTCTTGCCTTAAAATACATAGAAGGCTCCCTTTTTCTCTTCCCTTTTTGCTCTGGGGTTATGCTTAAGGAAGCCAGCACTGCTGCTGCCTCCTTGGCCAAGATTCTGAGTGATTTCTCCTTTTTCTTTTATGCCTTCATACTTCCTGTAGAAAGTCCTGTGCTGACTATTTTCTGGCTTCCTGTAGAAACAGTTTTCTGGCTTCCTGTAGAAACAATTTTCACTGTTTTGGCCTGCTTGGTTGGGGGTGTCTTCTCTTTCAATTTTGTTGTGGTTGCCTTCAGTGTGCCCTTAATTTCTTGGACTTTTTCAGTCCTCTCTGCCCTGATTTGCAATCATTTCTCCCTTGGTGTTTGTGCCTTTATTCCACCCACAGTTTTGGGCTCGGCAGCTTGGCCTTTCTCTTATTTCTCTTCTTGTTCTTTTTGTGGTGGTCTGTCCTGGGTTCCCTTACCCTTGGCTTTCTTTTTGGCTTCAAGGTGTTTCCCTTCTTCACTACTGGATGAGGTGAGTTCCTCGGCTAGAATTCTTATATCATCATCTTTGGACATATTGCAGAAAATTTCCCAGGAGAGGGGGACAGTGTAGGTATGGAGGCCATCCTCTACCAGAAGCTTGATGAGCCCATGTTGGGCTAGCTGATCTAGTGTCCCTTGCTTCAGTTTTGTGCCACATTCAATCAATGATTGCAACAAAAAATAGGGGATGCTTAACTTATGCTCTAGGGGTAGATCCAACCCATGTCTTAGTTCTTTTAGCAGCCGGAAATGATAGTTGTGAACAATATTGAACTGCCCCTCACAGGTAATGTATTTCATAATTTGGAGACTGGCTTCACTCCACAGAGGATGTAAACTGGCCCTCCTTACCCCATTCTTATCTTCTGCAAACTGTTCCTCTGGTAGGAAGAATTCTTTCTTGGCCTTTTGGCCTAGTCCTCTCTCCTCTTTGCTCCAGGGTATCCCCAATGGCAGGTTAGTGACTCGGCTAATGAATTCAGGGGTTAGCTTTAAGGTCAACCCTCTGAAATTCAGAGTGGCCAGTGTCTTTGATTTAGGCTGTAGAGATAGTAAGAATTATCCCGTTATTGCATCGTCGTGTCCCTAAATTTTGTCACAAAATGCCATCCAGTTGGCACAGGTGCAAAGGTCCACTATTGTGGGGTGTTCACGCAATTTTCTGGAATCCGAGGGTTCCTTCCTGATAAACCCTCCTAGCATGGTGAGAGTACTCTATTTTGGCTTGTGCTCTGATCAGAAAGGGGTATTCTGTTTATGGTTTCTTCCCCTAAACTTTGAAGACAGTGTCCCTCAGGTGTTTATATTTCACTTTGCACCAATTCCCTGGTTATAATGTTGTTGGCCAAAACTCAATTGTCAAAAGGGAATTAGACTCCCACAAACCGAGTGCAGAGCTTAATTTTCATCCCTATCATGCATTAAACCACATAAAAGTCACATTCTTCATGCAGAGGTTAGCACTCACAGCGGTTTATCATTTTTATAGGAGGAATTTCTTAACAGGAACCATGGAGGAGAATTTGACGCATAACCAATTGAAAAATTCCCATGTATCACATAGGCAAACTACTGTTCTTGACCCACAGGCAGACTTGCTTCTAATTCTCCTACTCTAGATAGTTTAATTCACCACCTTTCGAAATATCATGCATGGGAGTAGTGTTTTTGAGCCTACCTCTCTTCGAAACTCCAATTTCGACGTAGACAGTCGAGGTTTCTCTGCTCTGGGAGGCTATACCGTGTTTCCTATAGAGCTCCTTTGTGTACAGAGATTTGCCAAGTACTGGAGGACGTCATGGCACTTTTGAACAAGCCTGGAACACGGGAGGATTTTGAAACGTGCTGAGAAGCTCGGGCTAACAAACTACAGAGGAGGAGGACACATACTTCGCTGAAAATGGTTGCAAGTGTAAATGACAGCGGTTCATCATGAGTTCTCGGCCGAGCAATTTCGAATTACGGCAAAATTCCTGGCGAGGGGGTGAGGTGTCCAGGCTGTTCCATTAGCCAATGTCACAACCATTATTCTCCTTTGTGTCTTCGGCCGCCATTACTTCCCCTCTTCCATTAACCGTTGCCACCATTGTCAGTCCACCGATTTCCCGACTGGACACTTCCCACGTGTCGGCTACCCGTCTCTTTGGGGTAACCAAGCTCGTTCAGATCCCACGAGGCCATTCGACTAACTATGGGTGGCCAGTTGACTGGCCACCAATTTCGTTCAATTCACACCATTTCACAGACATGCAGTTTTCAGAGTATAGTCTATGCAATTTGACGAATAAGGTTAGACACTTACCTGTGTGGCCGTGGATGTGTTCTGTAGGTTTCGGGACGTCGAATGATGGCTTTGCTCACTGCTACTTTGTGTACAAGCGCTGGAACTCCTCCTTTCATTGGTTGATGCTATATGCATGGCTTCAGGACCCGATGCTCTGGTCGTAAACGTCGCATGCACAGGCTCCATCTGATTTCAGCTGTTGAGGAGGTGTTCACGTCCGACAGGAGCTTGTTGCATGTTCCCTGTGTTGATTTCAGCTGCTATTGACTCCATAGTATGTACTCCAGATGGATCAGCTGCTACAGGATTCCTGTAGGATATCCTATAGCTGCTTCTCCTCCTGGGATGCAGGCTAAATAAGCAGGGCTACAGTCACTGATGAAGAGTCTAGGTGGAGCTTGAACGGGTAGAGTGTGTGAGCCTTTGTTGCTTGATTTTATTTTTTTTTAACTTAAAATTTTCCTATTTTTCTTTGCTGTCAACCTGAGGAAAACAGGGTTTCTGAAATGACTGTGCAGGAACACATGACCAGGTGGGTGACAAAGGTGTCAAGAGATGGAACAGGGCACCACATGGTGTTGGATTGGATAGAGGTGTGGCCTCAGGTCTAACAAACTGATCCCAACCATCATGTTCCCTCTTCAAACTTTAATTTGGCTCATCCGAAAGTTCTACTGGATGTTTCCTATAGAAATTCAGGACTTCCTGTAAACAAGCCTGTAGCTTCCTGTAGAAAAGCCTGTAGCTTCCTGTAGAAAGCCCAAAACTTCCTGTAGAAGGCCCAATCTCAACCCGAATGTGACCAGATCCTAGGAGAGATGAGTGGCCATGGAGGGGGTGTCTAAAGGGGTGTCCTTGAGCCTGGTATAGACCCTTGTCCTCGTTTTGCGTGCTCTCTTTTCTTGCAATCTAGGATGTCCTACAACCTGCAATTACTTCACAGAGAATAGCTCTGTTTTCTTTTGTTTTTTTCTTCCTCTTTTTTTTTTTTTTCTCTTTTTTTTTCAATTTTTTTGTTTTTTCTCTTTTTTCTCTCTTTTTTTTTTAATGAGACAGCGAGGGCGCCTCAAAGAGGTTTTCATCCTCACTGTCTGCCCTGGGCGCCTCAAAGAGGTTTTCACCCAAGGATCTTTTTATTCCTCATTTTTTATTTCTCTAGGGATAGCTGGGGTGCCTCCATGAAGTTTTCACCCTCACTGTCTACCCTGGGTGCCTCAGAAAGGTTTTCACCCAAGGATCTTTTTTATTTATTTTTTTTTATGATCAAAGTGTGGGTGGAATAGGGGCAGAGCCCTGCTCCACTACCAGCACTGATTTTTCCAAAGTTTCAATGAACTCCTGCCTCGAAAGAGGTTTCCTATAGATCTTCAACCGATGCCCATTGCCAAGCATGGGGATGGCTTCTTCATCAATGGTCCAGATAAGGACTGAGCCATTGTCATTACACTTCTCCACTGCATATGGTGCTAGCCATCTTGTCCTCAACTTTCCTTTGAAATCCTTGTATTTTGAGTCATATAGCAGTGCCCAATCTCTAGGCTGTAATTGCTTTTCATTAAGGTGTTGGTCATGCCATAACTTCCTCTGAAGTTGGACTACTTCTGAGTGGAGGAGGGCCTGAATTCTTTGTTCATCTAATCCATTCAGCTACAGTAATATTTCACGTTGATCATGGCTGAGATCTAGGTCCAGCTGAGCTGCCACCCTCAATGTGTTATACTTGAAGTCTATGGACAACAAAGCTTTCTTCCTGTAGACTAGCTCATAAGGTGTGAAACCGGTTGTAGTTTTCCAAGTGGTGTTGTAGGCCCAGGTGGCCTCAACCAAGCGATCTGCCCAATCCTTTCGGCTGTTGCTCACCACCTTAGTCAAAATCCCTTCCAATGCTCTATTAGTGACTTCCACCTATCCATTTGCTTGGGGATGACATGGGGTGGAAGTCCTATGCTTGATATTGTGATGAGCGAGCAAATCTTCAATCAAGTTGGAGGTGAACTAGCTTCCTTGATCGGTGACCAAATCTCTTGGGTAGCCAAACTTGTAGAAGATGTTTTCCCTTAAGAACTCAGCCACTTTCTCTTCTGTTTCTGCCTTGATTGCCTTTGTTTCTGCCCACTTGGTCAGGTAGTCGGTGCACACAATGATGTAAGACCATTGCTTTGAAGGAGGGTCTATAGGTCCCATGAAATCTGTGCCCCACGTATCAAATGGATCGAAAGTCACTTGAGGTTGGAGGGGCATTTCATCCCTTGGAGTAGGTTTCCCCATCCTCTGACATTGGTCACACTGGCTGATGTATCTTCTGACATCTTGATGAAGAGTAGGCCAATAGTAGCCAGCCTGTAGAATTTTAAAGGCGGTCCTTTTTGCTGCAAAGTGGCCTCCACATGGCCCATCGTGACAGGTTAGGAGGATGTCAAAGACTTCCTCTTCCCTAACACAACGCCTCAAGATCTGATCTGGGCCGAGTTTAAACAGGTTTCCCCTGATCCAAGTGAATGGGGCACTCTTTCTCATGATTCTGCTCTTCTCCTTTGAGGACAGATGCGGAGGGAACTGTGCTGAGACCAAGTAGTTTGCTATATTAGCAAACCATGGAGAGAGTACTAAGATAGAAAACAAGTTCATCTGGCATCTGGTCATCCACTGTCCCTTCCTCACCTGCAGGCAAATCCAATTTAGATAGGAAGTCAACAACAACATTTTCCTTACCTGGCTTGTCAACAATAGTCAAATCAAATTGCTGCAACAAAAGTAACGATCTAATGATACGAGCATTCACATCAGGTTTATTCATTAAATATCTAATCGTAGCATGATCAATGTGTACAAATGTTTGATAACCAATGATGTAGTGTCTGAACTTGTTTAAGGAAAGGACTACGGCCAGGAACTCTTTCTCAGTTACCGTATACTTCATCTCTGCCTTCGACAGGTTTTTGATAACAAAGTATATGGCATATGGCAATTTCTCCTCAACTTGTCCTAAGGTTGCTCCTATGGCTTTGTTCGAGGCATCCGTGTGGATGTGGAAAGGTAGGGTCCAGTTTGGACCTCTCAAGATCGGGGCGGATACTAGCTTACCTTTCAACTCATCCGGAGCCCCCTGGCAGTCATTAGTCCATTTAAATTCGACATCTTTTCCTAAGAGGCTAAACAATGGCGAGGCTAGCTTACTGAAATCTTTGATGAATCTTCTATAATATCCTACAAAGCCTAGAAAATTCTGAACATCTCTCACCTTTTGAGGAGGTGGAACCTTCTGGATGATATAAATTTTGTTAGGATCCACCTGCAATCCTTGCTGAGAAATGGTATGACCTAGCATGGTCCCTTCAGCCATCAGGAATTCACACTATTCAGGACTGAGGGACAGGTTCATCTCAATGCACTTGCTTAAAACTTTTCCCAGGTTGGACAAGGCTTCTTGGAAGTTAGACCCATAAGGAGTAAAATCATCCATATAGATTTCCATCGAATCATGAACCAGCTCAGCAAATATGCTCAATACTGCTCTCTGGAAAGTGGCAAGAGCATTTCATTGCCCAAAGGGAAGGACTCAGTAGGCAAAGGTACCCCATGGACAAGTGAAGGTGGTCTTATCTTGGTCTTCCGGGCTGATTTGGATATGATTATACCCGCTAAACCCATCTAGGAAAGAAAAGAACTTCTTCCCTGCTAGTCCATCCAACACTTGATCTACGAAAGGCAAAGGGAAATGGTCTTTCTTGGTGGCCTTGTTAAGTTCCTGGTAATCTACACAGATTCTCCACATCCCGTTCTTCTTGGGCACAATCACTAGAGGTGAAACCCACTCACTATCGGAGATGGGGTAGATGAATCATGCATCCAATAACTTTTGCAATTCTTCTTTGACAATGTCTTTAAGGGCTGGATTCATTCTCCTCTGAGGCTACCTGACTTTCACAATCCTCTTTAATGTAAATATGATGGGTACAGACCAAACGATGGACTCCTTTCATTTCCTTATAACTCCAGGCAAAAGCCTCCAAATGGCAGTTCAACAAACTACACAGCTCCTTCTCCTGGGAGGGAGATAAGGAGGAGCTGATCTTTAAGGTTCTTTCAGGGCCAAATTCCACACTCTTAACTCTAGGAGAGGTCAGATCAGTCACACAGAGGTCCACTAGAGCAATGGCTTCGGTATCTTCCACCAACTCTTCTAATGACAGTGCACTAGGAGGTGGATTTTGAATCAAAGTCTCAATCAAGTCATCCTCAGTTTGAGGGCCTCCCCTAGTGGCTTCTATGGTGCACAAAGGTGCAGAGTAGACCTCGTTCTCATCTCCATATTCCAACTAGAGTGGTAATTCATGTTCTAGCAGTGGTTGGGCAGGGGGATAAAGGACTAGCTGCTTAGACATAGGCCCATTCTTGATGGTCATGCTCCCAGCTCGACAATTGATGTAAGCATCTGCAGTAGCTAACCAAGGCCTTCCCAAGATGAGGGGGTATCCAGTAAGTTTAACCTTTAGCTGAAGTCATCAGGGTACTCCCAATAGTTAATAGAGACCAAGACATCTGCCACAATCCCTTCGGGAGTCACGGTGGAGCGGTCTGCTAATTGCATTACTGTCGAGGTCTTCCTTAGGGAACTCTGAAGGTTGAGTTTAAGCATACTGTCCCTGGTCATCACATTAATGGCAGCCCCTAGATCAATAAAGGTATGGTGGATTATGGTGCCATTGATGTGGACATCAACTACAGGACTCCAAGGGTCCAAATATTTTGGACAGATTACTTGCCCCAACATCAGATCACACAGTTGTCCTATGACATTGATAGTCGGGGCATCTCTCTTGCGCCTGCCTGGGTGCCTGAAACACTTCTCCTTGATCAATTTTTTGTATATTGTTACATCTTTTATGGCCAAGAGAAGTGGTATTTTCACACAGAACTACTTGAGTTCTCCCAGAAGTTCAGTCTCCTCTGCGTTTGGTTGCATGGTTACTGTTAGTCGCTCAGGAAAGGGTGGAATGGCTTTGGGTTCACTTCCCTATTTCTCTTCCTCCTCCTCTAGGGGAGGAGATTGGCATTCTGGAAGGACCTTCCCAAATTGTAGGTTGATCTCCTGGATCTCCACAGCATAGGTAGGGCATGTTGTTTCCCCAGTATATACCTATTGGGCCTATCTATTGTTGGGGTTCGGGTTCGGTTGAGCAGGCATCTGGGGTTGTCTTGGAGGAGCAGGGGGTAATGGTTGTGGTTGAGCCGGTGGTGGAGGCAGAATGGCGGGAGGAGAGTTGTATTGGGGCCTCCACCCCGGTTGAGGTGCATTCCACTGAGGTTGTGGCTGGACATGAGAGTGAAACGAATGAGCAGCAGGTTGAGTATGGTATTGAGATGGATAAGACCACAGAGGAGGTGCAGACCAGGAAGGATGAGTAGGGGGGCCCCAAGAAGGTATATGAACATATTGGTTGGGGTTATAATAAGCTTGGGATATCACTTGCATCCCCTGCTGGTAAGGTATGGGCCCATGTGGCCTCCTTTGGTTGAGGAAGTAGAGAGATTCAGTAGTTGCCTCAGTCCCAAAGTACATGGCTTTAAATCCGGGCAAGGTTGGGCATTGGTTGGTCAGGTGGTCTTCCTCACAAACGAAACACACCTCTACTGAGTGCAATGGACACTCATTCTTAGGATGCTTCCTCGTACATCTGGGACAAAAAATGGCCAAATCCCTCTCAGCTTCCTCTTTCTTTTGTTGAATTCAGAAGGTATCAAGTTGCATGGAAATGGTCCGTCTCATCTCACTTTTGAGGTCTTTCATCTGATTAGAAAACTCATGCTTGGAGAAGGTGGTACTAGCTGAAAGTGGATTCCCCCTTCCTTGTTTCCTGGCTGCCCTAGAATGGTTTCAAAACACAATCTTTATGTCCTCATAGGGTAGTTGGTAGATGTCTCCTCCAGCTAGCAAGTGAAGGGTATCTAGCAAGTCTTCAGGGACTCCTCGGAGTAGAACCAGCTTCAGAGATTCAGCGTCAAGTGTGCAGCTGGCCCATTTATAACTAAGCTAGAACCTCTCCTCGTAGTCTTCTAAAGACTCATCATTTCCCATGGTCATCCGAAAGATTTCTCCCTTTGTTCCTTTGACCTACAGTAGTCTCGGTATTTGTTGTTAAAGGCTTGCTGCATCTGAGCCCAAGTAGCGATACAGTTTCCAGGTAACCCCATGAACCAGTGGAGTGCTGCATCCTTGAGGGTAGAAGGAAAGAGTTTCAACTTTTGCTCGTCCTCAGCATAGTCATAAGTTTTACAAAGGACAACAAACTCAAATAGGAAGGTATCAAGGTCTTCAGTGGTCAATCCATGGAAGTAAGGTAAGGCTGAGGGACTTATGTTTTTCATTTTCATATCCCCATTGGTCTCTCGGATGGGAAAAGCACCTTCTATTCCCTCATTATCTCCCATACCATTTCTGTGTTCAGCCATGGTCTCAAGAGGGATGTTCTCTTACTCTTCTTCTGTTATAGGATCTTCGTATATCTTAGGAGGTTCACCTATAGGTTCCTTTGGATCACGGCCACCAAAGAAGAGAGAAGGGTGACTCTGTGATGTGGTGGGGGTGTTGGGTAAGAATTTTACGGTATTGTCTCTATTTCTACGAGGCATGAAATGAAAGATTTTTGGCTGCTTTTGTTTTTTTTTTTTGCTTGTACTTGCAAAACTGAAAATAGATTGAATTGCAACTATCTAAAATCTATCTTGCTAAAATGAAAATGTGGAATTGAAATGAAAGAAGGAAAGAACTAATCTATTTTGCTAAATTGAAATTGCAGGAATGAAATGCTAGGCTACGCTTACGAAATTGAAATTGCGGAATTGAAATGCTACTCTACGCTTGCAAAATTGAAATGCTAGTCTAGGAAAGCTGGAAATGTCTAGTCTACTTTTGCGGAAATGAAATTGCAGAATGGAAATGAAATAAACTACTTGGTAGAAGGTTGTAGAAGAAAATAGAAAAAAAGCAGTAATAACGAATACTCTGACGCTTCCCCAGAAACGGTGCCAAAAAGAGTGGTGAGCTCGAGTATTGCAACAACAATGTTGCAACTCCTGGGACTCCCTTCTTTACTTTTATCAACCCGGTAGTTCGTAACAAACTTGGAAGCGATGGTGCTGTATGCACAAGTACTAGCTCTTGCCGCAGCTATCACTTGGTCAGCTGGCACAAGTCCACTAGGGGCTCAAGCCAACTTCTATGATCTCTCAGAAGAGGCTGATTAACTGATGGATTGAAGCTAACTTGAAGGAAGCTAATCTATCTGTAGAAGGAAACTGAAAAGCTAAAAGCAAATGCAAAACCTAGCAAACCCTAATTTTACCAGCTAGCTCTACTGATGCAAGAAAGAGGATGCAAGTTACTGGGAGAGATGCCATTGACTTCTAAGAAGATGAAATGCTTGTATCTAAGCTATGTCTACAATAGAATCTCAAAGAACCATCTTTTTGTATTTTTGAATAAGTTGTCAGAATTATCATGCATGTGCTATCACTATTTTTTACTGTGCAGAGGTGGATTGGCGAGGGGAAATGATTGGAAGAGGTAGGGAAGGTTCATAGAGGGCCTAAAGGGTCCCTATCACCCTTCCTGAGAGTTTCACAGAATTTGGCCTTCAAGAAACCGCTTTTGTGAGCCTCTATAGTAAGTTTGCAAGGGTTCTATAGGATGTCTGGAATTTCTACAGGATGTCTATAATTTTCTACAGGATGTTCAGAAATGGGATTTTGGAGCATGGATGGAGGGAAAAAGGTGGAGGAATGGGTATGGAGGTGAAATAAGGGTGTAGGGGAGTTCAATACTTGGAGGATGGAGTTGAGGAGTGGTGCAGATGGTTAGATTTGTTCAAGGAGGGATGAAACGATGTTGCACAAGAAGATGAGAATCATGGCAAAGTAAGCGAATGAGGCAAATGTAAGGTAGGGGTTCTAAGTGAAGGATGAAGTAGGTAGGTTGGATGGAGTATGTGCAAGTAAGGAAGGATAACAGGTACTCTATAAGTGGTTTTTCAAATTGAACAAACAAACACTTATAAAACATATGACCTAGTTACTTCACTCTATTCTGACCTAAGTAACAGTAAAAGGAAATGAACAGAAGCTTATTCGAAATGAAATGTTTGAAATAACTATGCAACTAAGCGATCATCAACTGAAGCATTTAAACACTACTAATATCAGCATCTACAAATGAGGATTCCAACACTAAGAATTGCATGACAACGCAAAACAACGTTTTTGTTGGCAACAATGTCACCTTCGTCCTAGCTCATGACCCCACTGAGGGAGAGGTGAGATCAAAGGTACTTGATGGCCTTTTTCTGGAGATATTCCCTGTTATTAATCTATCAACTAAATTTGAGCATGCAAAAGCCTATCTGATCATTAACCATGACCTATGTAATCATCAAGATGTTAATCTACTAAACAGAAATTATTTTGCAAAGACACAAAAACAAATAACAATAAATGAAGAAGGCCTTGGCTCTTAGGTTGGGCCCAACCCCAAGAGCTATAGGCTCCTATAAAAAACTCAGAGTTGATGCCAAATAGAACTGCTTCTCATATTCCAAAAATAATCATCACAAGAAAGTTATACAACAGTAGCTACAAGAAAATGAGCTGGGAAAATGACAACACTCTAGTGCAAAATTACAACAGTTCCAAAAGTAAACTATGAAGGCTGAGGCCTTTTTATTTATACACTACGAGGGCCCTATCAGCCCTCCTAAATTCAAGGGACTCGGTTGTTCCAACTGTTAGTAAACAGTCACTCTTTCCAAAGCTGCTTGGCTGCCTTTAAGATTCGTTTTGGTGGCTTGTTGAGCTCGGAGTTGAGGGTGGAGATTTCGAGGAAGAGTCATTTAATGTCAGAGACAAACCCCTATGAATCCTCACCTCAAGCTTGGTTGTCACCTATCCCATGATTGCCTGGTTTTGCTCCAAAAATTGTCCAAAAAACTTGAAATAACCACGTATTAGCCTCCCTAGTAGAGTGACCACCCTTATTCGTTCAAACAACATAAACATACTAAAAAACATGCATAATCTATGAAAAATGGAGGATTGAACAAGGACAATTAGACAAAATGAGCCCAATAAGTTACCCAATTAGGGGCTCATCACTCACCGTTTCCCCATGGCCTACACCCAACGTTCAATGTCGACCACCTTCGACCATACTTCCCACCATTACTGGACACATCAGACATTGCAGAACAACTCACACCAACAGAGTTAAACCTTGACTAAATGGAACAAACCACAGCTAATCAAACTATAGACACATAGATCAAGAACAATCACCATCAAATGATCCAACTATATCGGTTTGTCAAAGTTGACGAACTCCTACACCAAGGTGGCTCACTAGGGACCAAGTCCAGCAGAAGTTTCCCCATCTCATGGAGAGACTCAACATAATGGGGACCATTTCTTCCTAAGGGAGGAGAACTAATCCAGGTGGATGTTGGTGACTGACCACCTATTCCACTTGGACCCCCACCACTGTCTCTTTGATTTTTTCAGTTTCCTTAATTGTAGCACAATTTACTATTTTTGGCAAATTTTCAGGTCTTCAACTTTCGGACCCATTTTGAGGGCTAAACTATTTTTTTTTGGGAAAATATAAGAAAAATGTAGTTTTTTATTTATTTTTTTGATTTTAAACTTGTACTCCTCTGATAGATATTTCTAACGAGGTATTGTGGACTTCGAATGGAGATCATATGCCAAAGTTATGACCCTAGGAAGTTGATGTACCAATTTACCCAAACAAGGCCCATAGTTTTTTTGCTTCATCTCCTAGGGTTAGGTTTTTGGATATTTATGGATTTTTATTGTTTCTCAATGATAAATATGTCTTGAGCTTCATTGTTACATAGGTCAGAATAATGTAGCAGTTACATCCCTTCTTAGAGATAAGCTACCACCACCCAAGCTAGTTTATTTCCATTCTGTTTGTAAGATTATTTCAGTATTTGATATTAATGAAATGAAGTGTTATTTATGTTTCATATCTATATTTATGGTTATATTTGTAATTTATTGCATTCCTTTTTAAGTTTGGATCAAGGGTAATTGCAATGAATCCTCCTCTGCATCCTCTTCCTAAGCATCTAGAGAAATGGTTGCCTAAATTTAATCCCGATGAAGGACTTCCTGTAGAAGAACATGTACACATTTTATGTTGGAAATTAACTTAATGGAGTTACTAAATAAGATGTAAAGAGGATGTAGTGTGTACATTATTTCCTTACACATTTGAGGGTTCAATTGGCTCATGGTATTTCTCTTTACCTGCTGGATCAATTACCAATTGCGACACATTCGAAGAACATTTCCTTAAGAAATGTGGGGATTATAAAACATTAGAAACATTAATTAACGAGCTATAAAATATCAAAGCTTCACCAAATGATAAGATTAAAAATTTTCATTCAAGATTTAATAAACTTTTTAATAAGATCTGAAATGCATCTAGACTTTGTGTTGATGTTCAGATTGAATGATATATTAGTGCCCTACCTTCAAATATCGCTATGTTTGCTGACAGAGCTCAAAAAACAATACTAATAGATTGGATGGTATATTAGTTCCCTACCTTCAAATATCACTATGTTTGCTGATAGACCTCCAAAGATAGTACTCAATGATAATATGGAGAAAGCTATGGCTGTTGAGAAAAGGGTATTAACTCTTGAGAAGAAAGTTGTTGTTGAAGAAATAAAACCATATAAAAGGGTTACTTTGAAAGGAAAACCAAAAAAGAAATCTTCAAAATATGCTTATGATCGAGAAGGCTTACAAAAGGTCCTTGATACCATTTCCAATGAGATGGTAGAATTAAAGAAACAAGTAGTTGAAACTTCAATAAGAATATCTTTCAGATCGATAAAGAAAAATCATCATGTTCAATATCAACCACCTTCTCATATATCCACTGTAGATTTAGATGAACAGGAGTAGGAGGAAGGAATGGTATCAATAGAAGAAATAGAGGAGGAGGAAGGGACGGTATCAACAGAAGAAACATAGGAGGAAGAAGTAATAGAAGAAAATGGCCTATGAGATTTTATCCTTACTACTTCAGAAAATGAAGAAGAATAAGAAGAGGCTCTTCCTGTTAGTACTCAATGCAAAGGACTTTCCAATACAACACATGAAAATAAAGAAGGTTCAGTTATCTCATCAAATGAAAAAGGTATGTCCAAAAATTCTTCTAATCAATCTTTAGAGTCCACATAAAATATCCTAAAACTCCTCCTACAAATTCCCCTACATCAAAGACCATAATAGTTTAAGATACTATCAAGTATAATATAGTTGAAGATATGAAGAAAACCAAGGCTAATATTTTCCTATACAAGGTTAGTAAGTTAAAGCAACAACAAAAATTATTACTTAATGAATTGAATGATGTTCTTTCTTCTCCTTTACCTTCAACTGTTATTAATACTAAAGTCTCTAAATGAAAGAATAAGACTCGTCATGTCCCTTATGGAAAACTAGATCCTTCCGATACAATTATGATTAGAGATCAATCTAATTCATGTAAACCCCCTTTTATTTTAACTTTTCAACTTTTCAACAAAAAATTTGATCATTGTCTAGTAGATTCGGGTGCTTCTTCCAATATTATGTCTTACTCGGTTTATTTGAAATTGATTGTAAAACCCTAGAAATCCATTGTACGAATAGTTCAACTTGATAGAACAAAAGTTAAACTTTTAAAAGAGATGAATGAAGTATTAATTAGACTTTCCTCTAACTCGAAGGTGTTTCATATTATAGACATTCTATTGGTTGATATCCCTAAATTCTATGGTTTAATTCTAAGTAGGGATTGATCTAAAAAGTTACATGGTTACTTTGCTACAGATTGGTCTCTGGCTCCCTTATAATGGTAAACCTAACCAAATCTGAGTTCATAGGGAGAAACATATGAAATATACCGTGACTAATCTTGATGAAGAGAATGAGCCTATAGCTTTCACTAATAATATCCTGGGAAATTATTCTTCTGAATATTTATTTGGTAGTCTTCTTGCTTGATCTTCTCCTTTCCCTCTTGACTTTGTTACATCATAGATTGAAAATGTTTCAAAAAAAACTCATCAAGTGTGTAAATTTTGCAAAATTATCTGTAAATATCTCGCGATCTCCAAGTCCTCTGCTTGAGTTGTTAACCTCTGTTGTGAAAACACGTTCCTCAAATGCGGCATTAGTGATGCTACAAACCATTTGTGGTGTTGTCATCCATCAACATCATATTAGCTTCATGAATCATACATTTCAGTTTATGATCCACCTCCCAAGGAGTCTCGCCTGGTAGCATTGTGATCTCTTTGAATCCAGTGACCAACTATGCTTCTGACTTCGGCCTGCTAAATTCTCTGTTTAACACAATTTGGATATCTGTGATTCCCACATTCGAATTGTCATTAGAATGCTTAATATATTAGGTCAGTGTGTAATCCTGCAAAGCACTGACCGATGTCACTTTATTTATAATATCATCTGTAACTCCCCCCACTTCCAATACGGCTCTTATAATGAACCAGAATTGGTATGGATCTTCATTTCCTACTCCCTTGAACATAGGAAACTTTATCGCGCTTGCCATATTAACTTGCGGTGGTGGCGGAGGTGGTATGGGTGAAGATGGAGGAGAAGGTGGTGAAATCAGTGGCCGTGTGGTTGGGGGTGGTATGCACAGAATCCTTTTCCTTATCAAATGGATCACACTTCGCGACGAGACCTTCGTGAGCTCTTCCTCCTCCCCTCGCGGAGGAGAAATCAAAGGGATATTTTTTGGTCCCTTACTTCCTTCGTTTCTATAGTTTTTTCCACTTCGCATGGCCCCAAACATCAAGATAATTGCATAACCCTCTTTTCACACAATATCATTTTAAAAAAAGTATTTAGAGACTTTATGTACTTACCTCGCAGTCCTTTGAGAAAGCGTTGCTCTGCCTCACTATAGATGACTGAAGTATTTACCACAAACTTAGTAATGAATCCTCCTATAATCTGATTGAGCCCATGATTAACAACATACACGATCTTATCCTCCAATGCTTTCAATCTACACACCAATTCTACAATCCACACAATAGGATTGTTGAGTCTCCACCTTCCTTGGCTATCTACTAGCTTCACGATCCACTCGTACAACTTAGTAGGGAAATATGTGAAAAAAATTTCATGGATCTCTGTGTATAGGTAGCAGTCTAACCACTCTTCCTTTGATAGTCATGGATTCCTATTGTTTTGTGTCGCAAACTCATGAATTCTTTTGTCCAACCAACCTTCAATTTCCTTCTTAGTTGGATTGCAATGATACGACATCAGACATGTCTATACAAATTCTAGTCCCGACAAGGGAACCATTTGTTGGCTTGAGGGGACCTGACCCATGTTTAGAGTTAATTAGGCAAATAAATCCATGTAATACTGGCCCTTTCAACAACAGCCCGGGGAGCGCAGATTGAGGTCTCACCCAAAGCAGTATGGGAGGATGTTGGAACCAAGATTCCACATCCTTGAGATGTCTGAGGGGTCGATTTAATCCAACAGTGAATACCTTCATGCAGGTCACTTCACGCGCTATCCTGACCTGTGAGACCTTCACGACCTATTATAATTGCCTTCGCACAGCCCTAACTAGGGGCTAAGGTGCTTTTGCGCTGCCCTAGCAACGATCTATGCTAGTTTTGCAAGTTATACCATGAATATTACTTATATTCTAATAATAGTTAGTTATCTTCATGTAAATGGATACTTAATCTTATATTCACTTTATCAACACATTCATATAAGTCCGCGCATCATATAAACAATAGAATTGCAATTTAGATCTGATACATTCAATGAACAAAACAAGATAAAGATACATAGAAATTATGTAAATCTTCTATTTATTCCTTCTCCAGAGGTTATAGACTTGACTCGCCCTATGCACTCAGCTGTAGGGGTCAGCGCACTCAGCTGTAGAGCCTTCTCCTACTCTACGACCGAAAGACTCGACTCGACACTTAAGCAGGACTCAATTCTCCTATTTTCTCCATTGATTCTCTTCTTTACAACTTAGAGCCTCGCTTTATTTATACATTACAAAAATGAGGGCAGAAAATCCTATGACTCATTTACAATCTTCGCAGTCTGTGCCCAAAAAACGCGAAGTCTTTACACCAGATTTAGTCAAAATCTGGGCTTTAAGCCCCAAAACTTACCTTAGGGGATCTCATGCCCAACAGGCCCCCAACAAAGACATCATGACTTGCCCTTGAGTCACTCTGTCGGTGTAGACATCTTCACATAGAGACCTCCCCACTCTATCTGAACTACTGCAAGATCGACAGTGCACTAAGCGGCTTCCTGCTATATCTCCTGCATGCATTATTCAGAGACTATTGAACTACTTCCTTGCATCTTCTCCTACATTCCCTGCATCTATTTATAGTCCCATGCCTCCTTTTAACTACCTGGAGTGCTAAGACTATGCTTTGGTGGGCTAGTCAGATAGCCAGGCCACCCGTGTATGACTTCGACCAGCTACCATTCACTCTTCTTGGGAAAGGTTCTCCATTTAACTTTACCAATTGCATTGTCCCTTCATCTGTGACCTCCTTAATAACATAGGGTCCCAGCCAATGCATTCTGAATTTTCTAGGGAATTCATGAAACTTACTATCACATAGTAACACCAAATCGTTCACTTTGAAGGTGCGCAACTTAATAGGTCGATCGTGCGAGGCCTTTTCACACTACTTTTGTAACTGTTGGTGAAAGCCAGCCAGAAATCGTTCTTCCTCAAGATCCTCCAACTGTGCAAGCCTCTCCTCTAGGGCTCCGTGCTCCATCATACCTGTGAGCATTGCAACTTAATAGGTCGATCGTGCGAGGCCTTTTCGCACTACTTTTGTAACTGTTGGTGAAAGCCAACCAAAAATCGTTCTTCCTCAAGATCCTCCAACTGTGCGAGCCTCTCCTCTAGGGCTCCGTGCTCCATCATACCTGTGAGCATTGCTATGCATAGACTAGGCACGATATATTTCATCAGCATTACAACTTCCACTCCATAGACCAGTTGCAAAGGTGTATAAACTGTTAGTTTCTTGCATGTTGTCCTATAAGCCCATAATACTACAGGTATACGCAAGTCCCAATCACTTCATTGTGCATTGAGTACTTTAGTCAGCGCGGTCTCCAGTACTTTGCTAAATGCTTCTACTATCCCATTGGCTTGTGGGTTATACAGTGTGCTTTTCTGATGATACAACTAAAACTCTTTTGTTAGCACGTTGATCGTTTTGTTCAGGAAATGTGTACCATGGTCACTCATCAAGATCTTCAGAAATCTAAATCATGTCAATACATGTTCAAATAGAAACTTCATGTCCATGGCAATCGTACAATATTTTACCGGCTACGCTTCTACCCAATGAGTCAGGTGCTTAGTCGTAGTGATAATATATCTCGTGCATGTTTTTCCTTGAGATTTGATAGGTGCAATGAATTCGATCGCCCAATTTTCAAAGGGTTGCAACATCATTTGCAGATTCAAAGGCATCTCGTCTCTCCCCAATGGTTAACCTATTCTTTGACATACATCACAAGCCTTGCAATGTGCTTTTGAATCCTGACGAAGGGTCGTCCACCACAACCTTGCACGGAGAATCTTCTACACGGTTTCTCTACCTACATAATATCCTCCCACAGTTCCCCCATGCACATCTGTGAGGATATGGCTTCTTTCAAATTCAGGTACATACCTTCATAGTATCTCATCATTACCCATCTTATATAGGTGCCCTGCAATGACAGAGAAATATGTCGCCCACACCACTAGTTCCGTCTTTTTCTGGACAGAGTACTCTTTCGGCAAAGTTCTAGTAGAAATAAATTGGATTATATCTTCAAAATGTCCATCTGCTACATGCATAACAAAGAGGTATGTATCAAGTAATCCTTCGTCTAGACTAGTAGGTTCCTCTCCTGTATTAATGCGTGACAACTGATCTAGGCTTGTGTTCAATCCTCTAGGTTTCACAAAAACTTAAAAATCATATTCTTGGAACAATAAAAGCCATCCACATATGCACCCCCCCCCAACATAGGATTATTGACCATATTTCCCAACGCGTATTTTATGTGCATCTGTGTAGGTTGTTTTCCATATGTCGGCATCCACCTGGCTAGATGTGCACATGGTTTATCCTACTTATTGCATTTATCTATCACTCTCACCCTATGCTTCCCAAACTACATGTCCATCATTCTTCTATATTCGCGCTAGTCCTCAAAGCTCCCTTTCTACATACCCCAACACCTCGCAAGTGTAGTGCGCAATACCCAATTCAAGTGTTGGAAACGTTTCTTTTCTAGAACCTCCCTTTCAAACTTGTCTAGGAAAGCATCTACCTCACTTAACCCATCATAAGTAGGTAGATCCCTCACTTCTATTGATACGCAGTGCAACGATCTTGTCATCATATTATAGTTTAGCATGGTTACCTTGTGTAACCGGTTCTGCCATCGCTCTATCTCCTCATCTGAATCTGAAGTGTAGGAGCTTTTGCGCTCCCATGATATTCATCCATCCACGGTGGGGTTTACCCAGTATTTCTCTCACGCAGTTATTTTGTAGATGCATTCCAAATCATCGTCACTTTCATAGGCACGCACTGGCTCTGTATAGTGTGATCCTTCCACAGGGTCCAAGGTTATAACTACGCATAGAGACTTATTCTCAAAGATTATCTTGCACTTCTTCAAATTAATCACCATGTTCATGTTAGTGTCCCAATCAATTCCTAAGAGAGCGGGGTAGGGATTGCTATCATCAAAAATCTCTATCACTTCGAAGTATGCTAGCATGCTTTCCCCCTCAATATCCATAGTGATTCCCTACAATCGTCCCATGGGTATTATCTTCTGCTGGTTTGCCATTCGCAGCTGAATAGGAGACCATTGCAGCATAGGCCTCCCCATGTGCTCCCATGTCTGCTTCAACAGAATGTTCAAAAATGATTCTAAATCCAAAATTACCTGGTCCATATCGTATTCTCCAATCTACGCAGTTACCCTCATTTCTCTCCCTGTCCTTGTCTTGTTTTTTCCAATATTCTGGACTACACACAATTCTCCTGGTGCTGTCACAACACATCTATTAATGAGTTCCTAAAATCCTTTTACAGCCTTACTGTCACGCAGTAGCTTCATGCATGTTTCCAGGACTGTCATAAGCATAGATGGGTCCATTTCCGGCTCTGGTCTATTTTTACCTTTTGAAGTGGAGGCATTAGTGAAGCTCTTCTTAGCTTCCATGAAGGTTTCCTTAGCGTGCTCCAAATGAAACTCTGCTTCTTTCGTTAGAGCCTCGAAAACCCAAATACTGTCTTTGGGTTGTTTCCCTTTATCATCTCTTGTTGTGATTCGACTTGAGAGCACAATGTTCACATTTTGGCCTTGCTCATGTGGCTCAGACCTCATCATCTATAGGTTCTGAGTCGAGGGATGTGGTAGCGCTCCCTTGTCACATATCCTAGCTATCAACATAGCACAATCTTTCATCTCATGATCAAGCAAGGTACAATATAGACATGATGGACGCGTTGGGCTTGTACAATCATGGGAATAATGTCCTGGCCCTCTGCAATTGTAGCATATCCAATGTCCACGACCTCTTCTAGGTCCTCCTCCACCTCAGCCTTGTCCACACCCTTGAAATCCTATTCGTGCTACTCCTACATTCGGGTATAGGGGCCACATTTTAGCCTGAACTCTATAGGTGGGAGTTCTATCAATCATTTTCTCATAGGTTCTACAATTGTGCTCATCGTGTCCAACCAATCTACAAAAATTACAAAACAATTTTTGCGAATTCTGTGTGTACTTCTGTAACAAATGGTAGTTGTCCATAGCATGCTTTCCTCCTATTTGACAAATCACACACCACAAGGTAGGTGCCACGCTAGGACCTACTTGTTCTTTTGGCATTAATGGCATCAGTCCTCCTCTCGTGAGGTAATTCATGAACACCGGTTAGTGGTCCTTGTCATGACCCTGACCCTTACATTTAATGCACCATACCACTTCGTGCACTCCTCATCGGGCTGTCTTGTCCTGTTTTAGACTCTGCATCTCAAGGCATAAGTTTTTCAACTGCATGTGGATCTCCTGAACTCCTAAGTTAGGATCCTGCATTGGGGTTTCATGTAGCCTCATCGTGATCTCCAAGTCCTTTGCCTAAGTTGTTAACCTCTGTTGCGACAACACGTTCCTCAGATGTGGCATTAGTGACACTACAAACCATTCATTGTGTTGTCCATCCGTTAAATTCATATTTGTTGGCATGATGATTCAAGCGTTGTCCTTGATGGCAACTCACTCAGAGGGATGATCCAGGTGATGAAAACTCACTCAGAGGACAGATCATAGTGCAGTAGGTAAATAGAGAAATATACGCAGGTTTACCGTGAAGAAAGTGCGTATATACGCGGGTTAGCGGAGCAGAAGGAGCGTACACGTATACACGCGGGTTAATAGAAGTAAAGGCGCGTACATGTTGGAAATCATGGTTTTGGTCCGTGGTATTTAGTCCATAGTATTTGGTCCAAAGTGACGACCCCAAGTATTGGGTTAATGGTATTGTTTCTACATGGTTTTGGACCATGCTATTGAGAGAAGCCTAACCTATATAAGGATAAGATCATTAGACAAAATAAAAGCAAGGAATGAATGTCTAACGAAGTGTAAAGATCTAGTATCGCTGGTTATCTGTTTGTGCTGCTTGGATTGGGTTGATATAACAGCGAAGGTACAAGTAATTATCTTTAGATCTGTACGCGGGTTATATGAGGTGAAAGCGCGTATACACGCGGTTTTGATATAGTAAAGTAGCGTATGCATTATGAGATTTGGTATTTCAAGTTGCTGTTGATTCTACTGGTTGTCGCATAGTTCTGGGCTGTGGTTTGCGTTCTGTGTTTTTGATGACAGGGTTTCAGTGATTCAGTATTGGGTGATTTAGAGATTTATGATGCAAGTATAAGTTGATGATTGTATTGCAGCAGTGATTGTTTTGTACTTATGGATCCAGTCTGAAAATTGATGAAACATGGTCCC
>APFE030759560.1:58367-110262 GCA_000404065.3 Pinus taeda | reverse complement strand
AAACTAGGGCAGTCGATATCTTGCAAACCGTTCATCGGATTGACTTCATTCCACCACCAAAAGTTGCGGCTTTCAAACCCTTTGATCAAATCTTCTTTTATCTTCAATAATTCAGCAGAGAGAAATAGTACAATAAATCTGATTCATATCAGCAGTAGCAAACCCTAGATTAGCAGCATCAACATTAGCGGCTTCATTATCAAACTAGGGCGGATGATATCTCACAAACCGACCGTCAGATTGACTTGATTCCACCACCAAAAGTTGCGGCTTCCAGAGGAGGTTCAGATGAACCTACATCGTAGTTCAGATGAGGAGATCTTCTAGGCCACGCAGGTCAATCTTTACTTCTGCAGTTGCAACTTCAGTTTCAGCAGTTTCCGGCTTCAAACTAGGGCAGTCGATATCTTGCAAACCATTCGTCGGATTGACTTCATTCCACCACCAAAAGTTGAGGCTTTTAGAGGAGGTTTAGATGAACCTACAACGCAATTTAGATGAGGAGATCTTCTAGGCCACGCAGGTCAATCTTTACTTTTGCAGTTGCAACTTCAGTGTCAGCGGTTTCCAGCTTCAAACTAGGGCGGTCGATATCTTGCAAACCGTTCGTCGGATTGACTTCATTCCACCACCAAAAGTTGTGGCTTTCAGAGGAGGTTCAGATGAACCTACAATGCAGTTCCAAAGAGGAGATCTTCTAGGCCACGCAAGTCAATCTTTGGATCTGCAGTTGCAACTTCAGGTTCAACACCTTCCGGCTTCACATGTGTGAGAGAGAGACCCATTTCTGCGTAGTAGAGAAGAGACTCATTTCTGTGCAGTAGAGAGAGAGAGAGAGATGTGATGAGAAGAGTGAGTCCAAATGAGGAAAAGTCCTCTTATATTTATACACAACGTTGGTGGGTGAATAGATGCGATTTTTGGGCTTCTGAGCCTACATGAGTTGTAGGTCGGCTTGATAATAATTCCATAATCAAAATAAATTCATGCCTACATGAGTTGTAGGTCGGCTTGATAATAATTCCATAATCAAAATAAATTCATATCTCCATGAATACTTATCGGAATTGGATGATCTTTATATCAATCCTACACCTCTCGACGAGAGGAATCTAATAAAAATATTATCAGCCATGAATAAGATGACCCACATGAAGTTTTGCCCTGGTTTCCAATTTTAACAATACACAATGTTGATGTTTGAAGAGATGCAACTGTTGGGCTTCTGAGCCTACACGAGTTGTAGGTCGGCTTGATAATAATTCCATAATCAAAATAAATCCATATCTCCATAAATACTTATCGGAATCGGATGATCTTTAGATCAATCCTACACCTCTCGACAAGAGGAATCTAATAAAAATATTATTAGCCATGAATAAGATGACCCACATGAAGTTTGGCCCTAGTTGCCAATTTAACACAGCGGTAGAGAAAAATAAAATGTTAGGTAATCAACCTCAAATCACAAAAGTTTTTAGAACTATGATAAATAGAGAGCAAGGGAGCGTAAAGGCAATAGGTATGCCCAAGGCCCCTAAAACCAAATGAAATTTCTTTCATGGCATGTAAGGGGATTGGGAAACCCCTTAAAATAACATTCTGTAAAAGATATGGTTAAACTAGAAGATTCACAGATCCTTCTTCTGCAAGAAACAAAACTTGAAGAAAATAAGGCCCTGAATCTCTCAAAAAAGTTTTGGAGAGAAAGACATGGTGCGGCTCAAAACTTGCAAGGAGCATCAGTGGTTTGGCACTCTTTGGCTAGACTCTCAATTCAAATTGATAGATAGTGCTAAATCTAGATAATGGGTCATAGTTCTACTAGAGAAGAATGACACAAAATTAAAAAAAAAAAAAAACCCATAGTGAATGTCTACGCTCCTATAAATTACAATGATAAAGGCGAGTTTTGAGACTCATTAATCAGTTTAAAACAAAATCAATGACATTTAGATAATATAGTAGGGGTGACTTCAACACAATCTTATACTCCATAGAGAAGCATGGGGGTAACATAGTCAGAGACCCTTTTTGAGAATGAATGGAGGATTTGGTGAATGAATGGGATCTCATAGACATCATCCCAAAAAGGGGAAATATGCATGGAGCAATCAAAGAAATGGAGATGGCGATATAACGACACATTTGGATTATTTCCTTCTAGACAACAACTGGATTATCAAGGGAATTGATTGTGTATCCACAATCTCACCTTAGGGGGATTCAAATCATTGACCCATTGATCTAGAGATAGATCCCTTAGAATATTTGAGACCGATTCCATTTCGCTACAATCTATGTTGGATACAAGAAGATGGAGTAATTGATTTAATAAAACAAAGATGACTACATTTGGTGACCATATCTCCCACCTTTGTGTGGGAATCCAAACTATGATATGTTAAGTAGGCCCTAAGATCCTAGGGAAGAAGTAAATTTAAACCTTTGGGGAAAGAAAAGTTAGAGCTTATTAAGCAATTGGAAAATCACCACCACATGATGGACATTAGGCCAGTGGAAGAGTGGCACATAGCGAAGGAAAAAGGAATTAGCTAAACGGATCCACAAAATTAATAGATAAGAACATGAATATTGGAGGCTTAAATCGTACAACACATGGCTAAAGGAAAGGGATTAGAATACTTCATTTGTCCATAAACAAGACAAGGCTAAGGAAATGCAAAATCAAGTTAAAGAATTCATTCATGAGGGAAAACCTAAAATATATTTTTTCCCCGAGATAAAGCAAGAAGCTTTCCTTCACTTTTAGGATCTTTACATCAACGAGAAAGAGAATGACATGGAGAAAGTAATGAACTTTATCTCTTGTCTCCCATTAGTAGTCCCATCTCAGAAAATCAATAGCTCATAAATACTATATAGTAGGATGAAGTCAATGAGGTAATATGGTGATCTGAAATGGAGCATACTAGTAATGTTGTGCTAATTCCCCATTCAGAATAAAACCCAAGATGCTTATCATTTTCTTATCAAGTGCTTAAGGATTCACCATGTTTTCTTAACTAATTGATTCCCACGAGAGTTTCATATGTAAATGTTATAAACAATTTAACATAAAACATATGTTGAACAACGGAAAAATAACAACAAAGAACATCAAAATACAACACACAACCCAGAGATTTGATGAGGAGTTCACCCCTCCTGGGCTACGTCTCCTTGGTTCAGCTTCTAATGCTTGGGACTCTCCATTATGCTCAAAATTACAACAAAAGTGTGTTTACAATGCTCAAATGCCTCTTAAACCTATCTCAATGGGTTCAGAATCCTCAAAAATGTCTATCTAGCCTCTTTTTGCATCCAATTTGGATAAAAACCGAAGAAGTTATGACTTCTCCTAGTTCTCCCACAAATTGCTCCAAAACCGACAGAAACCCGCAAATTCGCTCCAAAATCCGCTAACTGAGCGAATATTTTACCACGCCGTGGGCAATAACCTATCGGTCGTATGGTAATCGGCAATTGTTGCGGGCTCTTATGGTCTGTGAATAGAAACATGTGATTTGCGATTGCGATATCGCGGACTCGGTGGGATATTAAATCGCAACCTATAGTAGCATCGCATCTGGGAACTATCGCATTTCACAATCGGTGAAGTTTGGTGGGCTGAGGGTCTTGTTAACGGCGGAATGTTGTGCGATGTGATATCGGCGGACCCGACGGGAACTTAAACTGTGACATATAATATATTGTGTCTTGGGTCTTATCGCTATCGGAACTCATCGCTCATCGCAATCAACGTTAATCCCTGTATCATGTATATGTATGTATATATATATATATATATATATATATATATATATATTATATATATATATATATATAATATATATATATATATATATATATATATATATATATATATATATATATATATATATATATACTAAGCTTTCCAGCTTTTCTCTGTTAGCTGGGATGGTGCAAGCTGGGCTAGCTGTGTCTTAATGTCATCAATTTGATTTTGCAAATTATCTGTTTTATTGAAGCAGAACATTTGAATGTCAGCAATAAAAGTTTCATTAGAGTCAGAGGAATCATATTCCAACCTTATTTTGCTGATATTAGGTAAATCATCAATCTCTGAAGTAGAAGAATCATTGGAAATTTCAAAATATTCTCCATCTGAGTGGGATATGAGATCCCAATTCTCTGGATTATGGACTGTAGTGAAAACATCCATAATCTTCAACTTTTTCTTGTTCTTTTTCTCTTTGCTTGTATTTGCATAATGGCCTTCTTTCCCACATATAAAACATGTTACTCTTTTAGAAGGCTTTGCTCTTTTCCTGAATATTGTCCTCTTCTTTTTGGAGAACTTAGAAGGATAATATTTTTTCCTAGGAGTATACTTATCTGTCTTGCATGAGCATGAAACTTTTGGCACTTTCTTTTTAGATTTGCTACTACATCCAAAATCATAAGTTTCTGCAAAATTATTACACAACTTTGTCCTGAAATGCATCTGCTTTTTAAAATTCTTTTTAGCTTTTTCTGATGCACATTCTCTTTGCAGAATAGAAACTATCATCTGATGTACTGCAGCAAATGAAGAATTTTCAATTTGTACTTTGTTGGTCTCAATATACTGGTTAATCAAATCTGGAATTTTCCCTGGCATTGAAGTTATGTAATACCTCAAATAAGCAACATTGTGAGGATCTGCTGCTTGGTAAAGGAGTTTTTGCATAACACAATAATAATCATGCAGATAATCTATGTTACACAATCGTTGAGATAAAAAGAGTTGGTGATGATGTGCTGAATTTTCTGGCACAACCCCTATGAATTAATGTTTTAAGGCATCAAAAATAACTCTAAGGGGATCTGTTGGGTGTTCAATGATATTGTTCATTTCTTCTTCAGACAACTTCTCCCACCATTGTTTTAAAATAACGGTAAAAGACCAAACAATTTGTGTGACTATATCAGACCATGGTGCTTTAGTTTCATATTTTCACTATAGTGCCCAAGCATGGACATTATGCAAGACTGTTATAACATCTTCACTTTCCATGCAATCAATATTTACTAAAAGTGTATTACCAAATCTTTTAGCTGATGGATTTTCAAATCTGGCAGGGACACTTTCCAAATTGTCTTTAGATCTTGAAAAAGGACTATCGGCTGATGCTTCATGTGCAAAAGTATCCCAGTCACCCTTCTTTCCTTTATGTGGGAATGTAAATGTATCACCTCTATCCCTTTTAGAACTAGTATCTCCTTGAGTGGGTTCTCCAAGAGTTCTGGTAGTATTAGAGGTAACACCAGACATGGCCAAAATTTGTGGAGTAGATGGTTGGCCATTTTCCATAAAGGTTTTAAGGCTGACATAACCTTTTGGTAATCTCAAGCTTTCAATAGTAGGAAAAGTGGTTAGCCTATTTCTCATTAAATCTGTTTTCTCTCTGGCTAACATTATTCCTTTTTGTACTTTCTCAATCTTAGCAGTATCTATATTATCAATGTTTTTGAACAAAATACTTCTAAGACCATCTTTTGGTTCCTTTGTACTAGAAGAAAACTTTAATTTTGAACTTGAAAGATCTACTTCTCTATAATGAGGTGGAGAAGTAGGCTGTGGTAATGCATCTCTCAAGTGTTCAAGGGACCTGGAAATAATTCCCATATTGGAATTGACATCATTCAATTTCTGTTTGTGCTCATTCTGTTTTCCCAAACATTCATTATAACCACTGTGCATTTTCTTTATATGTTCTTTAATTTCTAGCACATCTTTGGCTATATCATCTATATTCTGTAGCATACAAACAATCTGATAGTTTGTATAATTATGCATTTTCTCTGTTTCAGTCTGATCTGTATCTGACATATTTTTCATCTGTATCCATTGAAAGTCTAACTTCAGAGTACCATTTTTGAAAGTTCTTCTAGAGTTTGTAGGCTCTAGATATCTTTCATTAATCTTTGCAATTGGATCCTGTTGGGCTCTAGGAAGACTACAACTTTTTATATCAGGTAATACTAGTTCAAGCTTCTCATCTTCGAGTTGGAAACTAGAAGATGGACTATATATATATATATATATATATATATATATATATATATATATATATATATATATATATATAATATATATATATATATATATATATATATATATATATATACATGCTACAGGGATTAACGTCGATTGCGATGAGCGACGAGCACTCGGTGCGATATGTGATTGCGATATGAGATATCACAAATCGCAATTGGCACTGCCTGGGGCCTGATTCTTAACCCGATCCACCTACGATCTACGATATGTGATATGCTAGGGCCAATGGCAGACTGCCACTTGGTACCTCCTAATTCGTTGGGACCTTTGCCACATCATCCAATCCTGCCATGTAGTCAAGTCAAACTTGAACTTTGACTTGCTCTAACTTTTGCATACGAGCTCGGATTTGAGTGTCGTTCACATCGTTGGATACATAATGACGAGCTCTTCGATCTAAAGTGTAGTTTGACAAAACTCTGACACTTTGATTTTTGAGCATAAACTTGGAGCACCTTATCACTCCTCCCTATTGGAAGCATTTTGGACTCCAAAAGATTATATTCAATTATTGAACATATGAGGGTATTGTTCCCTCACCTTCCCCTCTTCAATCTAGTTTACCGTTGATGGATTTGAACCTTTGAGACCTAGTCGAAGATAATCAAGATTTCGCCTTTTTGATGACCTCGTTCTTTTGTAAAGTATGGTGTCTTGTTGGAGCTCATCAAGAAATTATGGTGAAAAATCTTCAATTGATGGAATCTACACACTTTCTCCTTGATCTTCTATCAAAGGAGGCTCATACAATCTCAATTTTCAACATTAACAATGGAATAAATTTGCATATATGAAGGCAAATCAAGCTTGAAAGCATTATTACCAATCTCTTCCAGAATTTTAAATGGACCATAACGGATTGGTTTCATCTTTTTACCTTCACCTTGAAGCCTTTCCTTGCTAATGTGAAGCCAAACTTCATCACCTACTTGAAATTGATGATCCACACGATGCTTATCATGCCTTGCCTTATACCTGCCTTGACTCTTTTCTAGTTGTTCTTGAATTGTTTGGTGAATCAACTGAATTTGCTAAATGAATTTCTTCACTCTGTCTATGTCGCTATGTCCATCTACAACTACATCTTTCTCAAAGATGAAATCCAAAGGCTATTTAGGCAAATAACCAAGACATACCTCAAAAAGTGAAGTTAGAGTAGAAGAGTGTTTTGCTCGATTGTAAGCATGTTGAATATAATGCATCTGTTCATCCCACAACTTAGGATGTTTGCTGCAATATCCTCTTAGCAAATGAATAATTGTCATGTTAACCACTTCCGTTTGACCATCTGTTTGCAAATGGAAGGCTGTACTTTTCTTCAACTGGGTGTCCATAAAGTTCCATAAACTTGACCAAAAATTCCCAACAAATCGGGAATCACGATCACTTACAATAGAAGTAGGTAATCCAAAATGAACCCATACATTTTGAAAGAAAAGTCGAGTTGTTTGTTCAGTTGTAATTTGTTTTTTTACAAGCTATTAATATGCACATCTTGTTGAGCCTATCCACAACTAGGTACAAATAATGATGACCTTTTCTTGATAAAGGAAGACCTCCTACAAAATCCATAGAAACACTCTCCCATGGACGTGAAGGCACTGGAAGTGGTGTGTACAATCCTAGTTTCCTATTAATAGGCTTACTGACTGCACACAATTAACAACCTCTGATAAAACGTGACACACTTTCAAGCATAAGAGGCCATTAAAAGTACCTCTGAAGATTTGCCACTGTTTTATTTACATCGAAATGTCCAACAATAAGAGAAGTGTGTGCTTCCCTTGTGACATTTACTCTCTCTCCCTGTGGAACACAGAGTTTTCCCAAGTGATACAACTAATTATCATGTAAATGGTAGTCTAATTCCTCAACTTGCTGGCCTTGACTCTAGTTTGAATATACCTCTTGAAAGTCAACATCATGTGCATATTGTTCAACATAACTTTCAGGCAAAACAAAATTATTCTTGAGTAAAATTGCTACATTAACAACCGGTCTAAAAAGCATATCAGCAACTCTGTTATAAATACCTTTCTTATACCTGATTACCAAGTGGAATTGTTGTAAAAATCCCATCCAATGAAAGCCCCTTAATTGCTGCAATTTTGTTTGAGATTTCCGATATTACAAAGGTTGATGATCGGTGTGGATAATGGTTTCTTTACCCATCAAGTAATGCTTCCATTTCTTCACACTTTGCACCAATGCATAAAGCTCTTTATCATATGTAGGATAGTTAATAACAACATCATTAAAAATATCAAAATGAAATGAAATGGGCTTACCATGCTATAAAAGAACTGCACCCATGGCATAGTCACTCGCATCTATTTGTATTTCAAATGGTTGTTTCAAATCTGGTAAGGCTAAAACTGGGGCTGAACTGATCTCTTGTTTTAAAGCATCAATTGATTTTTGTTGTTTGCCTCCCCACTGGAAAACAACCTTCACTTTGGTCAAATCATGTAGTGGAGCTACTATGGAAGAGAAATTGACAATGAACTTCCTCCAGTACTGCGCTGCTCCTAGAAAACTCCTTACTTCTGTGACTGATTTGGGTATTAGCCAATTCACAATGACCGAAACTTTAGAGGGGTCGATCTTAAGATCACCTCCTCCAACTATGTGCCCCAAATACACTAAGGAAGTTTTCCCAAATTCAAATTCTATATCTTCATAAATAACCGTTCTTTTTTCAAGACATCCAACACTTTCCTCACATGCTTGACATGCTCTTCTCGTGATTTGTTGAATATCAAAATATCTTCTAAATAGAAAATTACAAACTCATCAAGAAAAGATCTTAAAACATCATTCATAACTCTCATGAATGTAGCTGGAGCGTTGCAAAGACTGAAAGGCATAACCAACCACTCAAACAATCCCTGCTTGGTTTTAAAAGCAGTCTTCCAAATATCCTCCTCAACTATTCTAACTTGATGATATTCACTACACAAGTCTAATTTAGTGAAATATTTTGCATTCTTCAACTGATCTAGCAAATCATATATTCTGGGAAGTGGGTATCGATTCTTTATGGTAATTTTATTCAAAGCTCAATAATCTACACACATGCATTAGGTTCCATCTTTCTTGGGTACCAAAACAATTGGTGAACCACATGGTGAAGTAGAGGGATGAATTACACCTTTATCTAACAATTCTTGGACTTGTTTCTTAATTTCTAAACTTTCCAGAATTTCCATTCGATACATACCGATGTTTGGGAGTGGACAATCTTGCTATAGCTAAATTTCATGTTGAATTCCCCTTTTTGGTGGCAATCCCTTTGGTTCTTGAAACATGTCTCCATATTGATTGACCACATAAACCAATTTGGCTTTCAACTTCATGTCACAGCCTGCAAAGGATTCATGCTCTGTGTCATTCTTCTGCTTGATCATAAGGAGCACGAGATTCTTGTTGGAATTGACCAGTTGCTTCATTTTCGCTACGCTTGCCAAAGATAGATTAAGCTTCCTGTGATGGGCTCTCACAATATACTCCACTCCGTCTCTGAACAAATGATATTTATTCTCAAATATATGGAAAATGGCTTTCCTATCATACAAATACGGGCTTCCTAACACAATTCCATAAATATCCAACGACACTACATCTAATTGGACTTCATCAATGAAATTGGTAGTAATAGCAAACTTGAAAACGCATGTCCTTGTGACCTGAAGATTTGCGTCCTTGGTTATCCAGCCCAATAGATACGGTTTATGATCAGGTACAGTTTCTAGATTCAATTTCTTGACCAAGTCTGTATAAATTAAATTTTCTTGAGATCCATTGTCAAACAACGTATCAGTCTTGGTTTGTTTGGAAATAACTCGGATATGGAACAAATCAATTATGTTTTCCTCATTTGAAGCGTTATTGGAGTTATTTGTTGCGCTGGTGCTTGCCACGACTTCCTCTTTACTTGCTTTTGGCACGACTTTTCCCTTAGTGACTGTGGCTGCAATATTTGATTCATCACTTGAGTCAAAACCCAAGTCTTGTTGTACAATAACATTTGTCTTCTATTTCCCTTTATTGTTAGATTTCTTCGGTCTTAATTTAGGATGAAGCTTCCAACAATGTGTTTCATCATGACCCTCTTTGGAACAATTCTTGCACGTGGGTTTCTCCCCTTCTTTCTTAACGTAAGCATTTTTTCTTTTGCTTTCCTTTAAAATTCTTTCCTTTTCAACCACTTTGGAATGGCTTCTTCTTACCTTCTTCTTGTACATTTTTCCCTCTTGCTTCGAGGTGTGTAGCTTGAACATAGACCTCATCAAGATTCATGGGATTAAACATAAGAATGGTATGTCGAAGATAGCTATGAAAACCTCATATATATTTAAGAAAAAGTATCTTGTAACTGCAAGTCTACTCCTAGCATAAGAGAAGTATCTTGTGACTACAAGTCTACTCCTAGCATAAGAGCTCTTCTCCTAAACTATTGAGTATACTCTTGCCCATTTTGACCTTTTAACTGTTTGAAATTTTGCCAACTCATGATAGCTTTTTGCATATGGGCTAAAGGGTAGAATTGTCTTTTTATAGCAGCAATTAAATCAGAGCAAGTAATAGAGATCTTACCATGTTTTTTAATCTCCTCTTGAGTCCTTTCTTCTCACCAAATGAGTGTTGCACCCTCCATTCTCAATGAAGCCAACTAAATTTTGATATCATCCTCTTGAAGGTTCTGAATTCTACAATACACCTCCAACTGACGAATCCAATTATCTCGCTTTTCTGCATTAACTTCTCCATTGTAAATAGGCAACTCAAATTTAACATCAAGATTTAGAAAAGGTGATTTACCAGTTCCTTTTACAGAATGATGATAAGTATGAGTAAGGGTTGTTTAACTTCTCCATTGTACATAGGAAACTCGAATTTAACGTCAAGCTTTAGAAAAGGTGATTTACCAGTTTCTTTTGCAGAATGATGATGAGTATGAGTAAGGGTTGTATTAGTGGAAGAGTCTGAAGATGCTTGTGAAGTAGAAGATGAAGAAGATGGTGGAGAGGGTGGAGGCTTGTCTCCATTCCCATTACCTCCTTTTCCATTACCTCCTCTTGAAGAGCCTTCTCCTTTGGGAGGTTTGGAAATTTCTCCTTGCAATTTGCTATTCCCCTCTTCATAGAGGACCTTCACCATCTCTGTCCTATCAAAGAAATCGTTTCTGAAGGTCTTCTCATCTTCTATCATGATAGGTTCTCCTTCACGAGACATGGTCTCTGAAGACAACTGCAACTTTTGCAACTTGAGGATGTACTGGTGTAGAAGACTTTGGCAACCTTGCTCTTCTTCCACTTGACCCAACATCAGGGCTTCCAAGTAGCTTTCCTTCTCCTCTTTTGAGTTTTAACCTTGTTAGCATGACACAAAATTGCAAACAATTAAATCCTTCTTTTAGAAAGCAAATCTAGTAAGTAGAAACTAATGCTCTGATACCAACTTGATCTGAAATGGAGCAGATTAGTAATGTTGTGCTAATTCCCCATTCAGAATAAAACCCAAGATGCTTATCATTTGCTTATTAAGTGCTTAAGGATTCACCATGTTTTCTTAATTAACTGATTCCCATGAGAGTTTCTTATGTAAATGTTATAAACAATTTAACATAAAACATATGCTGAACAACAACAAAATAACATCAAAATACAACACACAACACAGATATTTGATGAGGAGTTCACCCCTCCTGGTCTACGTCTCCTTGGTCCAGCTTCCAATGCTTGGGCCTCTCCATTATGCTCAAAATTACAATAAAAGTGTGTTTACAATGCTCAAATTCCTTTGAAACTTGTCTCAATGAGGTCAAAATCCTCAAAAATGGCTATCTAGCCTCTTTTTGCATCCAATTTAGATAAGAACTCAAGAAGTTATGAATTCTCCTAGTTCTCCCACTATTTGTTCCACAAATTCACTCCAAAATCCACTAACTAAGCAAATATTTCGCTGCACTGCAGGCCATAACCTGTTGGTCATATCACAAATCGCAATCGACAAGTGTTGCGGGCTCTTATGGTTTGTGAATAGAAACATGCGATTTGTGATTGCAATATCGCAAACTCGACGAGATATTAAATCGTAACCTATAGTAGCATCACATCCGAGAACTATCACATTTCACAATTGGTGAAGTTTGGCGGGTTGAGGGTCTTGTTAACACTAGAATGTTGTGCAATGCAATATTGGCGGACTTGACATGAACTTAAAATGCGACATATAAAATATCGTGTCCGGGTTCTTATCACTATCGGAACTCATCGCTCATCGCAATCAGCGTTAATCCCTGTATCATATATATATATATGTATATATATAATATATATATCATAGGGTAACTAGGTGCAATATGCGATTGCCATATATCACATTGCAACCTTGACGGTGCTGGGGGCCAATTCTATAACCCCTCCTTTCCTACGTAATTGACACTACCTGGGGGCTGATTCTTAACCCGATCCACCTGCGACCTGCAATATGTGAGGGCCAATGGCGGCCTGCCACTTGGCGTCTCCTCATTTGTTGGGACCTTTGCCACATCATCCAATCCTGCCATGGAGTCAAGTCAAACTTGAACTTTGACTTGCTCTAAATTCTGCATACGAGTTTAGATTTGAATGTTGTTCACACCATTGGATTTAGAATGACGAGATCTTCAATCTGAAGCTAAGTTTGACAAAATTCTGACATTTTGATTTTTTAGCATAAGCTTGAGCACCTGATCATATGGTCCTTAGACCCAAATATAGCCCCTGGTTGAGATGGTTTTTTAATAAGATTCTACAGATCCTTTTGTCTTATAATAAAAAAAGACTTAATGAGAATGCTCAATTCTTCCAAGAGAAAATATAAGCTAGGAGGGAGCACAAATTCATCTTTCCTTGCCTTGATTCCTAAAGAATCAAAACCAATAAACTTCTCTCGCTTACCAAGGTTATAACAAACATACTAAGGAAAGTTTTTCTAGCCAAATTTTGGAAAATGTCATATTAGTCCAAGAGGTTATTCATTCAAAGCAAAGAAAGGGGAGAGTCAAGCATTGCCATCAAATTAGACATGGTCAATTCCTTCGACCGAGTAAGATGCTCTTTTTTGTTTTTTGTTGTGGAAAATTTTGGATTCAATAATGATTTTGTTAGATGGATTAAAGCCTGTATTGACACCCCATGGACTGATCCCCTAATTAATGGCCAACCCACCTCCTTTTTCATTGCCTCAAGGGGACTTAAGCAAGAATGCCCTCTTTCCTCCTTGTTGTATATTTTGGTAGTGAGGGTCTAAGTAGAAACCTGGGGATATCAAGGGTGGAAGGTAGATTGATGGGTCTCAACATTGCGAGGAATATCAAAGAGGTAAATCATTCACAATTTGTAGATAATACATTTCTTCTTGGAGGTGCATCAAAGATAATTGCATTAAGATTCAAACATTTTCTATATTCCTATTTGGAGCTTTTAGGGGGGCTAGTGAACAAAAAAAAGAGCCAATTATTTGATTGCAATTACTCTGAATTAACAATGCATATCTCTAATGTACTTGAATTTCCAGCTGAAATTGGATGGTGATCCTTTAAGTATTTAGGAATGCTCATTTCACTGGAGAGTCTTGAATATAGATGACTAGAGTGAATTCCTTCAAAAATTTAAAAAGAATCTTCAATCGCGGGGGGCTTAATGGCTAAATTTAAGTCAGTATTGTTAGCGATCCCAATATATTTGTGCTTTGGTCTTTTGACTCCCAAGGGTCATGATACATAATTTTTTTTGGCAAGAGGGGAAACATAAGGAAAAAAGGTTCCATTTGGTTCATTAGAATATCATATGACTTCCAAAAGCACATGGAGGATAAAAAATTAAAGATCCTTACCTCATGAATCTAGCTATTGGGGTGAAGATCATATAGTGTCTTATATCCGAATCTAACGGGTGGTGGAAGATGGCCTTCTTGCGGAAGTATTTTCACAAATCCCGATTGCTCAGAGTGGATACAGTTGACTGGATGGGTGCTGGCTCCAAGATATGGAAGCTCTGTAAGGAAGTTACCCCAGTAATTACAGAACACCTGAGTTAGCACTTTGGAAACGAAGTGTGTATTAATATATGGAAAGACAATTTTGCTTCATACGGACCTCTCAATGGCCGAGAGGAACTTAATGACTTGGCATAATGGATGGAGCAAGAAAGTTTCATCAGGTTAAAATACATCTCCAAGTGGGATGAACAAGGAATTTGGAAAGGATGATCGTGCCTAGACTTCCTTCTCACCTACACTAGCAATGGGAATTGTTAGCCCACAATCTAAGGGTAATGACTCTTATTTCCACCTCATCTTACGATCAATGATCCTGGAAAATGAGTCCTCATCAAGGATACATAATCAAAGAAGGGTACGATCTCCTTGTTAAAATGCTCCCTCACCCAATCCATAGTAAGCTATGGAGGAAATCATGGCATAGGGATGGGATTCCTAAAAACAATACCTTATGTTGGACCTTAGTGCATCATAAAATACTCACCACATAAAATCTCAGGAAAGGAAATACTCAAGGCCCTTCAAGATGTGTTTTATGCAAGGATTTAGAGGAGAATATCCCTCACTTATTCAGACAATGCCATTTTTCTCTGGCGGTATGGCATGCAACATATGCCCCCCCCTAATTAACATAGAATCAATTTCTAGGACATGGGATGATATGTTTGAAAATTGGTGAATCAAATTTCCATGGCCAAGGAAGGCTTCCTCACTTTTAGTCCATTGTTGGGAAGCTCTCCCCAAATTCCCATGTTGGTCAATTTTTATCGCAGGCATAGAGCGATGTTCAAGGAAGAACAATCACATCCTCCATTTGTGGCGCAAAAGGTTGCAAGTTTACTATTCGAATCAATCACAACTCATGGATTTAACAATTCAGATTTGGAAGATAAAACTCAAGTTGAAAGGGATTGGATCAAAGTAGGCAAACCACAAGATCGGGCTAGTAGCTTCAAACTTCAACCAACACAATGAAGGAATTTTTGTGTCAGACAAGACTCATCAGACTTTTTGCAAAGGTGTCTAAACATGAATAAATTCTCATTATGTTTCAATGGTGCCTCGTAGGGAAACCCAAGGGTGGCAAGAGCAGGAGGGGTTAGGCTATGCCTCGATTAACAAATATACACAATATGCTTGGGGGTTGGGAATGACAACCAATAACCAAGCTAAATACCTTGCAATTGTAAAGAAAATCACCAAAATAACAATGTTTTGAGACTCAATGATTGTAATTTTCCATATGTGGAAAGCCAAAGGATTACAAAGCATAACTTCACCTCCCATCCCGCAAAGGATCATTATGAAAATAATGCAATTTGAGCAATTTTTTTTTTTTCATGTGTATAGACAACTGAATACAATGGCAGATTCATTGGCAAATAAGGGAGTTACAATGGAGTATGGGAAATTAGAAATGGACCATGGGATGTTTTACAACTCACCCATTCCATGACCAATGGAACCAATCATTATGGCTTATATAAAGAATATAAAGGCTCTCATGGCCGAATAAATGATCAAATCTTCATGGTGGATCTTGTCTGCACACCTCTCTCGAAAGGCGGCACATATATGTAAGGATCGGGGGCATTCATTAATTTTTCGGCCATGCAAATTGAAGGGAATGGACCCCTTTCTAAATCACATTAACATCTGGTGATCTGAGGCAATAAATTGGGAGAACAAGTGGCATAAGGTTTTAATGCAACAAGGTTGGAAAACATTAACATAAGTGCAGGGAGCCTCAACCCCGATTATGCATTCATTCAATTGCAGACCAATGTTAATATTTCTATATATTCGTATCACACGACTGAGATTCCACAAAGCTAATCGAGAATCAAGCATGTATTTGGCAATTCCGCATTTCAGTGATTTAGGGAGGCGTCCAAGGAGAAAGCATGATTATATATGGCACTGTGTTGTGTTCCAGTCCCGCATAACGTTGTTGTTGAGTACTCACAACTATGAACAAAGATGCCTCCACCTTTTGAAGCCCAATACACATAGTATTACATTCATGTAATGACAAACTTGGGAGATCAGTTCTAGGAGGATGAGCAGGTTAACACCAATAAGTTGTTGGTAAGGTTGCTAGAAATGATTGAAGGGTTGTTGAATACCCTTCAATAGAAGAATATGCAGAGGAGCAAAAGTGAAAATCGCATCCACTGCTCATGGACACCAAGTATGCATTATTGCAGGGAAAGCTGGAGCAGTTTAAGGTTGAACTTCGAACTAAGATGACAACCTTGGACATCAGGGTGGCAAGCCTAGGTGGGATAGCATGTCCCTGGTGTATAGCCTAGCCCTACCTGTCTCTCTATCTGTATGAACTAAAGTGATGATCTACCAACCTTCGACATGATTCAATCACAAGACATAATCTTCAATCAATCATTTCATTGGTTTGAGCTTGAGGAAAATGCCAACAGTGGAGCTCTATTCAACATGGGAGCGATTAGAATTAGTGAAGAACCTAAGAAGAAAAAACCCAAACGCATTCGGGAGACCGGAACAACAAGATAGGATGGGGACTTAATTGCATGGCAAGATCGGCATAACAAGAGTCTACTCTCACAGATAATCATGCAATTTTTTGAAACATTCTAATGTTATATAAACACATAGAATGTCATTAGGAGTTTTTTTTGCCAACTTTATAGCCAACATCTATTTAGAATAGTAAGGTAATGTTGTCATAAAAAATAGATTCTCCATCCATACCTTCTAATATACATAGTATAAAATCAATATAGGTTTCTTTGAAAAAAAATTAAAAATACAATACCCATAAGATTCATTGACTAATAATACAGTGAAGTGAACTGAACTGACACCAAGTAACAAAGATGCAAAAATAAATGTACCCGAATATCGTGTCTAACTTTCCTGTAGTCATGCATATATAACCAATGGTCCGGACAACGTTATCACAACCACTAATCCCAGATATATTTCGTGGAATAGAACGGGTGGCTAATACGCACCAAAGCCAAAGCTGGCCATTAGTCCGGAGTTTTCTGAATAGGTAGCCTTATATACACATCCTCTCACGTGGGCTACTGCCTGCAAACAGAAATTTGCAGTTGCAGGGCAGAGACGAGTAATAAGAAATTTTGTTTCATGACATCTGGCCGTCACTCGTAAGCCTGTTGCCGGTCACTCGTAAGCCTGCTGCCGATCATGTTGGCTGTAAGAGCATCACTACTTTCTCCTGCCCTCTCAATTCATAGAGATGGTCACAGATTCGATTCACCTCCCCCTCTTTCATTCTCATCCACATCCACTAGAACAGCAAGTTCCAAGGCATTTGCAGCCACGAATAGGGCCACGAATGACCGCACTCCTGTGAGGCGAATTCTCTGGCACGCCACTGCCACCACCAGCGAAACCAACAACACCGTGGCATCTAGCGATGAGGGAGAGGGAGAGGGATCGAACCCCACCGAGATGCAAGTAGAGGAGTATGAGGTGGAGCTGGAGAAGCCAATTGGCCTCAAGTTTTACAAGGGCTCTGACCGTGGCACTTACATTGATGCTATTGCTCCTGGCGGCAATGCTGACAAGACCAAACTGTTTACAGTTGGTGACAAAGTTATTGCTACGAGGTTTGATATAAGTCTTTTAAATATTAATTAAATTGCAGTCCAATTGTTTATTATTATGCTTCTTGACCAGACAACCAATGAATGATAGGATATCAACTTTGTATTTGCAGTGCTGTATTTGGGACAGAAATATGGCCTGCGGCTGAATATAGCCGCACAATGTACACTATCCGTCAACGAATTGGGCCTTTACTAATGAGAATGCAGAAACGTTATGGTTGGTTCCCAAACCACTAGGAAACTATAAATAAATATTGTAATTTGTTCATTTTGATTAATTTTTATTCTGAAATCTTCATTTGTAACGGTTGTTTCAGTTTGCATATTCTTTTCCGGCGTTGTGTAAGCATGATAGGTTTTTGGAGTTTTTTTTGTTTTTTTGGCTGGAATCCAGTATTTTTTTTAAATCTTAATTTTTGTTGTTTAAAATTAGATTTTTGGTTGTATATATGAATTCAGCATTCTGAATTTTTTTTTGGACAGAGAGTTCACCACAAATTTGTGATTCTAAAAAATCACTACTAAATTTTGGGCAAATTACACCATAAAAACAAAACATGCCAGAAAAACTTCCAAAACCTTCGGCTTCTGTTCCAAATAAATTTTCAGGGATATCTTATTCGGTTAGGGAAAGAGGTTTTTTGAACAATTTAAAGAGGCACAACTGTCAAGTCTATCCAACATTTTTTTTGAAGGGGGCATGCGGGAAGCAGTGAAAGGGGTATTGTGGAGAACTAACAATTAGGGATATCTTTTGCATGTGCAATGTAGGGGTTTCCGAGCTTATTAGTCTTCCGATTACCAAATGGAGATTGTCTCTACAAATGGAAACCAACGATGCTAGAAAATCGACCTTCTTAATGGTGTTGGTGTTGAGTTTCAGAGCTATAAAGTCTGCACACCTTTTCTATTTTTCCTTTTCCGTGTCTATAGAGACTGTCTTTTTTTCTCTGGTCAAGTGTCAGCCTAGGCCCTCAGGTGACATGCATGTACACAGTTTGGTGAACAAACCTTTTCTATAGGCAAATGTAGGGGTTTCCGAGCTTTTTAGACTTCCGATTACCAATTGTCTCTACAAATGGAAACCAACGATGCTAGAAAATCGACCTTCTTAATGGTGTTTGTGTTGAGTTTCAGAGCTATAAACTCTGCACACCTTTTCTATTTTTCCTTTTCCGTGTCTAGAGAGACTGTCTTTTCTTCTTTGGTCAGGTCAAGGTGTCAGCCTAGGCCCTCAGGTGACATGCATGTACACAGTTTGGTGAACAAATATTTTCCATATATAATGTTTGTGATTGTTACAAGCAGTCCTTTCCAGATATCCTCATTACAAATAAGTTGAAGATTGTGAAATATGGAAAGGCAGAATACTGTAAAGCTACAGCCAAATTTTCAAACATTACAAAGTTGCTCCCAATGAACCCATGCTCTTAACCAGTGTTATTACAACCAGACTGGTCATCGAACCGGTGGACACCATGGACTGGGGACTGGTCAGAAACCGGTTAAAAAACCAGACCAAAAAATCGGTCAACCAAAAACACATAAAATATTCAAATTTTAAAGAAAACCACATATATTCATGCGCATCCATATGAATCCAAACCATTTATACACAAATAAGCAAAAGTTCTCATTTATAGAGCATGTAAGGGCACACATAACCAAAATAGCACCAAGTGCAATCCATATTTGAACTGAAAATACATCATAAAACAAGACCTAGATGGCCTCTAGCATCCAAAAAAAATCATGCTACAACAAATACTTACATATCATCAAAATCTTTGCCTATATTGAGATCTTCGTCATCAATATCATCCTCTAAGCATTAAAATAAGATAAAAAATGCTTAGCATGTCAATTCAAGATTTTGTTTGACTGATGGGTACATTTTTAGTAGGATCATGGCAGAGGAGTTCAACAAACAATGCCACTAACATCAAGGTACATAGAAGGATTGATGTTCTTGATTAAATGCTAGTTCGATACCTTCATACATGACAAAATCCAATGGAAACATTGCAGTCCCCCCAATCTTGAAATCCTAAAAAACTGTTAAGTCTGTTGGATTTTGAGTGAAATATAAAATTCTACTTTCTCCATGTGAAATCCAATGAGGTCGGAACCACTCTCAAACATCCTGAGTCATTTCATGGTAATGTAAAAAATTTAAGTAAAAGGATGAAAATGAAAGATAAAGGAAAATATCACTTTTACTTAAAATAGATTCCAATTGCTGTGTTCTACGCAGCTTTATTGAACCAGTACCGAACTGGCTGGTTCGGTGAAAATGGCTGGTTCGGTATCAAACAGGCCAAAAACGGCTCAAGTCACTTGTTTGAACCGGTTTTTGCCTAATGGTAGAACCGACTGGTTTGGTCAGGTCTTGATAACACTACTCTTGACAATGATAAAAGTTACAACCAAACATTCAAACATTATAAATTCTTAGATGTCATAAAATGGGGACAAGTGGTAGAATTGAATGGTTACTCAAGGGGCGAATAAAGGATCAAAAGGGCTTGTTTAAGAAAGGGTCATTCCTATCTGTTGATCCGTGGATTGCAACCCCAATTTACTTCATATTTGTTTTAGAACTATTTCAGCTTTTGCGGAGAATGAAAGTCTGGCTTTCTTGGCTGTAATAAGTTCCCAAAGGTAATGTCATACTTGTTGTAACTTGTTATGACTCTACTTGCAAAGAACATGGAAAAATATTCTTAAGTAGCTGGAGAATAGAAACATAAATGAAATCGGTGAATATGCAATAACACAAGATGGATTAAGGAAGCAAAAGAAGAGCCAATGAAGAAGCGAGATGAGTTGTCCAAGATGCAATCCCTTCATGAAGAACTTATTGTAATATCCCTTAGGGGTGAAAAGAGAACATGCCAAAATTTCACTGTAATTTGCACCTCGACTCCCGCTGCTATAGGCAAAAGTTAGAACTGTAGAATCATCACACCAACCTACACAAAACCAAGTTTTCCTCTCATGCAACTTGAGGGGTAACACTCGTTACTATATGTGTCAAAGAGACTGCTATGTAAATTTCATTGAAGTTAGGAATAACATTGAATTTGTTTCTCTGGTGATTTTTGGACTCACTATGTTAGAGGATTTGAGGATGTTTGTGCAATATTGAACAATACTTTAAGTTATACTTCAAGAATGTTTGATATGTTTTTGACATGAAAAATATCTACTATCTATAAGTGAGATAACTAAGAACCCTAATCTTTGTGTAAACTTTCAAGGAAGCAAATGTATGGTTAAATACTCTTCATGATAACAAGGTAATTACTATTGTTATTGGTGAGTAGGTGTTGTATAAACTGGTTGAGCTAGAAACGACAAAGGCACATTCACTTATTGTAGTAGAGTGTATCAATGTTCTCTGGTATGAAAGGTATGGATGCCTAAGTTATTAGTATTTATCTATACTTTGTAAGACTAATATGGTGGATGGTCTTCCTTCCATCTAAGAATGTTAAATGTATGTATAGGGTGTGAAATGGGAAAACAACATTGACATTCATTTGATATTTGATAAAGCATAGTGAGCCAGAGGAATCTTGGACCTAGTACATGCTAATTGGCATGGTCTAGTTGAAACATTGACAATGTATGGAGGAAAGCATTTCCTACTACTAGTTGAATTTTCAATGAAAACATGTGTTTATTTTTAGAATAATAGGTTCAATTGTTTTTCTAACTGTGTAGTATGGAAAGCTTTGGTCGAGAGACAAAAATGTAAGCAGGTCAAAACTCTAAGGTCTCATAAAAGGGGCTTGTTTGTTTCAACTCAATGCAAGGAATTTTGAAAAACAAAAGGTTGTTGAAGAACGTAACTAGGTTTGGTCTTCATAAATTGTATTTGGGTCATAATGAAATGTATTTATCAAAAGAAAGAAAAATAATTTAGTATTATTATTGTTATGACTTATTAAAGCATGGGTTTCATGCCTGGATCATCATGTTTTAGGTCAAAGTCCCTATTGAGGACTTCTAGGTTTTGTTTTGAGTCGTTTGAGTCACTGTCCATTTAAAGAGACCCTTCTTGGGCTTTTGAATCATGTAAAAAGAATTAATATTGAGTAAAATAAGTCATTTATCACCTCCACACCAAGTTGGCTTACATGAGGGTAATTCGACCTCCAGAAAAGGGTATATATACAAGCAGTTTGATTCATTTGGAGGACACTCACTCACAAGTTTGATATCCAAGAAGAGGAAGCAGAAAAAGTGCGAAGTTGCAGAAGAAGGAGGGTATTTGCTCGAAGGACGAAGATTTTGTTGGATCAAAGTTTCTGCTGGGTCAAAGTTTTTGCTGGGCTACTGCGAGGTCGAAGTTTTTGCTGGGCTACTGCTGGGTAGAAGTTTTTGTTGGGCTACTGCTGGGTTGAAGTTCTGCTAGGTCGAAGTCTTGTTGCTGCATCTAGGTCAAAGTTGTTGCTAGAAGGTTATCATCTGTAGAAGAAGGAAAGGCTTGACTTGGTGGTTAGAGGAAGTTAGTGTCTAGGTCGAGTCTTGGATCATCTCGTGAAATTATTAAGGAAGAGTTGTTGACTGAGTTTTCCCCTAGATAGGGTGTTTCCGTGGTTGTCTGTCTACCTCTGGTTTCTGTTATTATTTTGGTAATTGCGTGATGAACTAAAGTAAAAGAAGAGCATAAGAATATCACAAGTAATTATCAACATAAAGAAAATCTTTCTGCCTTTCTGATTTTTTAACATGGTATCAGAGCTAAGGTGGAGGATGAAAAATACAACTTGAAGATCTATTAAAAGGAGAATAAAGAGTTTTAAGAAGTTTGAATAAGGGTCATCAAAAGGGTCATATAAGAAGTCAAGCCTACCATCTTCAAGGACAATGTCTAACTCAATGAAGGGAGTAAACAAATTAGAAGGAGCATCCAACTACAGGGCATGGAAGAAGAGGATAGACCTCATCCTCGAGAAGAATAAAGTCTTGAATCTAGTCAATGGAAAAGTAAAGAAGCTTACAAATGAGTCAAGTGATGAGAAAAGGCAAAGTTTAGAGAAACAAAGATATTATATAATGACCATCCCGAATTACAAATAAAACATGATTATTAGCATTCATATGAATCGTGCATATGATAGCTACATATGGATGCATCGAATGTATTGTGCTAGTATACATATTAACTTATTATGAAATTACCAAGTGAAAGATAAATGAATTAATTATGGTAAATTCTAAGTGAATACATAACTGACAAAATACTAAATATAATGAGTGAGGTACTTAATGTATGTACCATCACCATACATATATAACTATACAAAATACAAAGGAAATACATGTATTATATAAAAGGGGATATAATATATCTAATACAAAAATAAATTGAATAAATACAAATTATATAAAATATACAAAGGAATTATAAAAAATTATTATTATAAAGTTATAAAATAAAAATAAAAAAAAGAGAAATTATAATATACCAACTAAACTAACTAAAAAGAATCCATTATACATAATCATAATATAAAGTGACATGGAGTTTTAAACATAAATTCAAATAAAGTAGATATTTTATAAAGAAGGGATTGCTGTCAACCACTAATTCAAGTGACGTATGCTAGCTCAATCTATAAATTTGAGCTTATCCCTTATCCCTCTCTAGAGGAACCTTGAACATGAGAAATCGCCGCTTGGAGGCAGGGTGAAATTCTATTTAAGAAGGCAAAGGAGGAAGAATTAGGGAGGAGGAAGGAGAACAATTTTAACATAGAGGTATAGACAGGAAGGAGTCTTGATTGTATTGGAGTTTTTGGGCACGGGGGATCAGATTGCTTCGATTGGAAATCATTCTGAGACTAAGTACCTAGGTTGTACCCAGTTCGGCAGGAGGTTTTGGCCGTTTTGGTAACGCAACTGGAACAAGATTTGCAGCAGAGCAAACAGATTTGCAGTAGAGCAGACAGGTTGGTATTCATTAGGTAAATTGTTTAAATTCTGTATTTAAATTACATATTCTGGTATTTTATGAACAAATTATTGTTAAACCCTCTTAAGTTTTGAATTTAGGGCTCTTACATATTAGCCATGACATTATTAGTGGATGGAATAAAGGATAACCTTATCCCATATATATCCAACATAGATTCTGCTCAAGAGATGTATGAGGCATTATCCAAATTATTCATAATAAAGAATCTTGGTCAAATAACAAGTCCTAAGAATGAACCGAGATCAATAAAGATGACAAAGGAAGACACTTTGGCATCCTTTTTTGTGAGAATAGCTAGACTCAGAGATGAACTCTAGGTAATCAATGAGATAGTACCTGAACAAGGAAACTCCTACATTCAAACAATTATGGAATGCATGCAGTCAAGAAGAAGTCATAATTTCTCTAGTAAGCAACAAAGAGAATGAAGAGAAGAAAGTTTCAAATGCCTATTCCGCTCATCACAAGAACAAAGGAACCTTCAAGAAGTCTAAAGGGCCTAGAAGTAAGATAGACCTATCCAAAATTGAATGCTACAATTGACACAAGATGGGTCACTATAGAATCTATTGTTCTGAGAATCCGAGGAATAGAAAGAGAAATAGGGATCAAGCAAATGTTGCCGAAGAAGGATCTCCAAAGAAGAACAGGACTGAAGAATTGGAAATAAAGGACCTATACTACTAAGTCCCTCTACTCTAAATTTTTGAATTGTTTTGTATTTTGATTTTTAGTACTTAGAGGGTTAACATGCTTTGGAAAAACATTGTTGAATTGTTTTGTTGAAGTTATAGGTATCCCCCGAGATTGGATTAAGGGGGAGCCCTCACCATTTTTCCAAAGATAAGTATCTTACTCCTTGTATTATCTTTTATATTTAGTTTTCCTTTTCTTATCTAGATGTGTTTATACTAGATGCTAATAACATTTCTTTTTATATTTTCCTTGTTTAGGAAAAGCTTGTTGATATGCCCAAGGGCTGTGGAGAAGATCTCACAAGACAAAGCATTGGAATTGATGTCCTATAAGGTTTGTCTAGAAAACAACTCAAAGGTATGTTTTAGATCATAAACCGTGTTCTCTTCAAGATAAAGGTACATTCATTCATTCATTCTAAATGAATCTGCTTTACATTACTAACAGGTGCTATGTCTAGGACCTTTGAATCTTAAATATTCTTGTTTGGGCAATTAATCTTTAGATTGAATCTACCCTCATTAAAATCATTATGTTTTTGGACCCTAAAAGGTTCTCTGTAAAACCCTAACCTAAGGGTATGTCAATGCTAATGTGAAAAACCCTAGTCTACTTAGGGTTACTGATGAAATCTAGAAAATATTATTCTTTTGATGTTTGGGGTTTTGATGGTAATGTCATGTTTAGAGTTTTAGTATTATGGAAACCCTAGTCCTCTGGGGTTGGATGGTAGTGTGTTCCTAGACCTTGAGGTTTTGGTAAATTAGGGTTAATGAGTAAAACCCTTATGTATCAAGAGTAAGCTCCTAGGAATGAAACCCTAGTGTATGTTTGTCTGTTTGATCAAAACCATAACCTAATCAAGATTGTTATATGTCTAACTTTAAATGTATTGATATTTGTGTCTTGGGTTTACCTAATGGATATTGTTGTGATATGCTTGTGCATGATCATGAAATCCTAGATATATGTGCTAACCAAAATTGTTGATGTTCATAAAGTACTAGGGTTTTGTAACTAGGCCCTAGAAGAAGTTTGATATTCTAGGATATGATGTGATGATATTGTTTCAAATGTGATGATAAAATCTAGGGTTTACAAAAAGGTTGGTCATATTGTTGAATTCTTAGATTGTGTTGTGATTGGTTTTAATTGTTGAAGCTTAGTGTCTCATGTATGAAATCTAGGGTTTGCATTAAATCCTAGTAGAAGTCTAACATATGAATTCTAAAGTTGTTGGATGCATTGTAGAACTATACTTGTGTAGAACTATACTTGTTTGAATTGCTTCTAGGGTTTGCAATACATTATAGTAGAGTATGTCATATCTCTGAAAGAAATATTGAGATCCTAGATATAATGAAGATCGTTATCTTGATTGAGTTGCTCGAAGTCTTGATGATGAAATCTAGGGTTTATGACAAAACCCTCGCAAGAAGTTGAAGTATAAAAGTATGTGTCTCTTGTTGATTATGAACCTAACTAAGTTTAGTTATTTGATGTCTAAAAGCTTCCATTATTATATGATTCTGATATAGCTAAGTTCATTCTTCTATATATGTATTTGGTTGTACTTGCTATCTAAGTTGTGCAGGTACATAATCTTCAAGACGCTGAATATATTCATAAGTAAAGTTGATTTGATTGATAAGCACGAGGAAGGAAGTTATATGAATAATGATGCTCAATATGACTCTGATGAGAAGGATAGAAGCCATGAAAGATTCTTTGATGTCATAGAAAGAAGTTGATCTCCCTAAGTTAAAAGGGATTCGAGACAAAAGGAAGGATATCTCCCAAGTTGAGAGGGAGGGCATATTATAGTCATGATGGATACCTTGAAGAAATTGGAGAATGAATATTGAAGTGCTACTGAAAGAATGAAAGATGGATTCTGTTATTGCTGCATGTGAGTAGGAAAGGAAGCTATATGATTGAGGAATCTTCTGTCAAGATTTGTTTGGGAAGCTTCTAAGTCCTAATGTGATAAACTGTGAAGCAACATCAAGATGTCAAAAGACCACGAAGGTTTGTGTTTACTCATAAGTATTTGAAAGAAGGTTACTAATTGGGGTTGTGACGCTCAAGTAAATCTCTCGAAGTTTTTGAAAAGCATACTTGAGGTTATCAATCTGTTTGATCAAGAGAGATTTCATTTGTTGAGGCATTGTGTGTGCAAAACGCCTGGGAGGACATCTGGCTGACATATGTGTTGATGTCTAGTTCCCGAAGTAGTAGGGAGGGTGGCGTTGGTCATAGAGCTCTGACCTTGCATTACGCACCTAGTTCCCTGGGTTGATGGTTAGCAAGTAAGCCTAATGGTACCTAGAGAGGCTTAAAGCTTCAGTCCATCTTAGTCCCACCTAGATAGATTGCCCTGGTCAGGAATCTAGTCCGTGGCACTGTAAGTGTCTAAACTCTTCATGGTTCATGTGTTTTGAGATCTTCCATGTACTTCTATATGTATGTATGAATACCTCCCTAGTTAAGAGGGAGTGTTGAAGAATGTAACTAGGTTCGGTCTTCATAAATTGTATGAGTCATAATGAAATGTATTTATCAAAAGAAAGAAAAAGAATTTATTATTATTATTGTTATGACTTATTAAAGCATGGGTTTCATGCTTGGGTCACCATGTTTTAGGTCAAAGTCCCCATTGAGGACTTCTAGGTTTTGTCTTGAGTCATTAGAGTCATTGTCCATTTAAAGAGACCCTTCTTGGGCTTTTGAATCATGTAAAATTAATTAATATTGAGTAAAATAAGTCATTTGTCACCTCCACACCAAGTCGGACTACATGAGGTTAATAACTTAATTCGACCTCCAAAAAAGGTTATATATACAAGCAATTCGATTCATTTGGAGGACACTCACTCACAAGTTCAATATCCAAGAAGAGGAAGCAAAAAAAGTGTGAAGTTGCAGAAGAAGGAGGGTATTTGCTGGAAGGACGAAGATTCTGTTGCATCGAAGTTTCTGTTGGGTCAAAGTTTTTGGTGTGCTATTGCTGGGTCGAAGGTTTTGCTGGGCTGCTGTTGGGTCGAAGTTTTGCTGGGCTACTGTTGGGTCGAAGTTCTGCTAGGTCGAAGTCTTGTTGCTGCATCTAGGTCGAAGTTTTTGTTGGAAGGTTATCATCTGTAGAAGAAGGGAAGGGTTGACTTGGTGGTCGGAGGAAGTTTGTGTCTAGTTCAAGGAGTCTTGGATCATCTCATGAAATTATTAGGGAGGAGTTGTTGACTGGGTTTTCCCCTAGATAGGGATTTTGCCCTGGTTGTCCACCTACATCTGGTATTTGTTATTATTTTGGTAATTGCTTGATGAAATAAAGTAAAATAAGAACATAAAAAAGTTAATAAGATCATAAGAATATCACAAGTAACTATCAACATAAAAAAAATCTGTCTGCCTGTGGGATTTTCTAACACATAGGTAGCAAACCACTCCATATGCTCCATGGCAAAAATAGAGTCATGGAAAGGAGGAATAGAACAATTATGGAGATGGCAAGGTGCATGCTGCATATTTAGAATGTGCCATATTGGTGTTGGGTAGAAGATGTGAATACCATGGTCTACATCCTTAATAGAAGTCTTTGTAAATATCTGAAGAAGATCACTCCTAAGGAATCATGGTTAGGAAAAATGCCTTTAGTAAGTGATTTTTGAATTTTTGGTTGTATTTATTTTGCACATATGTTATGAAAATGTAAGTAATTATGATGCAAAAAGAAAAGTATATATGTTTTTTGGCTACTATGAGCAGTTTAAAGCATATACAGATTACTGGATGTCTCTACAAACAAAATTGTGGTTAATAGAGAGGTTGGTGTAGATGAGAAAATACCATTCTTCTCAAATAGCGGTAAGTCTATGGATAGTAGTGTATATAACTGTTGTTGATTCTGGGGCAAGTTTTCTTATTGAAATCAAATAGGACTCAACCAAAAACATTAGAGTCATCAAATTCTAGGGGGCATTTGGTGGATGAGAGTGATTCTCAGTCTTGGTAGCAAGATCAAGAGGGCCAACAAAAGAGACGAAAGTGGTACTATACCATAATGAAATACGTTTGGGAAGATGAATTGCCAAAGGTAATAGAAGGTCAGTCTACTTGATCAAGGGTACAAATTGTGCAAGGTAGTGAGCAGGTAACTTTTGCTCTAACTTCTATTGTTTCACAGGAATTTGAACCTAACATATTTAAAGAAGCTACAAGAAAACATGAACGTGAAGTTGCTATGAAGGCTGAGTATGATGCTTTGATTAAAAACAAGACTCGGGTACTGTTAACATTGCCTATAGGGAAGGAATGCATCAATTGTAATTGGATTATAAAGTCAAATGTAAATCAAATGTTTCTTTGGACAAGTACAAAGCTTGTCTTGTTACCAAAAGATATGGACAGGAGGAAGGGGTAGACTTTGAAGAAACCTTTGTCCCTATTGTAAAGATGGTAACCTTTCAGTTGGTTTTCTCCATTTCTACTCATTTTGGATGGAAGGTATATCAAATGGATATTAAATGTGCCTTCTTGAATGTAGACTTGGAAGAGGAGGCGTACATGGCACAATAGTAAGGGTTTTAAGTTCCTGAAAAATCTGGTTTTTTGATTGGTAAAGTCCTTGTGTGGACTTAAGTAGGTTCCTCAAGCATAGTATTTCAAGCTTGATTAGTATCTCAAGGATTTTGGGTTCAAAAAAAGCTATTTTGAGCACACTCTCTATGTAAAAATAAGTGGTGATGACATAGTGATCCTGATTGTCTATGTCGATGATCTTGCCATCATTGAAAGCATCATCAACATCATTCAAAAGGTGGAATTTTATATCTGTTCTATTTTTGAATTGACGGATTTAGGCTTGTTTAATCATTGTTTAGGCATAGTGTTTTGGCAATTTGACATACTACCACCTAAGTCATCAGGTTCGTGTTCGAGTTCGAGTTCGGCGACCATGAAATTCGAATAATGTTCGGCAACCATGAAATTCGAATAAAGTTCGGCAACCAAAATTTTGTCAATAAAGTTCGACATATAGAAATTCGAAAAAAAATGTATATATATATAAAATCAATTTAAAGTCAAATTCAAATAAATTTTTGGCTTAGCAAGAGAATAGAGGCTAGAAAAGTTGAGCATTTTCAAAAGGATTGTTGGCATAACAATTTAGAATTTTCATATGACAGTGATGTAGTATAATAGTATTCTTCTTATGAAATCATAAAACAACTAAATTGAACAATGACTTAGCTTGTATCAACTTCTTCAATACTGCCAAATGGTACATCTGGATAAAATAGAAATAGATTCCCTTTGCTTTACCGTTTTCTGTACATATGAGTTATGCAAATAGAAGTGTATCTTAATTAAAAATAAAGAGCCATAACTTCTTAAGGTCCACCACTTTTCAAAAATCATGTAACATTGGGGCTTACAATTTGGTTCCACCTTATCCAGTAATAATAAGCCAGGAGAAACGCGTTAAATGTTTTGGAACATAAAAATAGGTCCACAATGTGTCCAAATTTCTCAACTATTACTTTCACTTAATTGATTTAATATTTTTTTTTAATAAAAGTGAAGTTACTAAGGTGGATAGGAACCGGCCGTGTATTTGGTCAATGTAGGGTATGAAAAATAAAATATTTTTAAACTCAAACGGCATACAGTGAAATTGAGTTTATAAATACGTGAGAGAAGTAAGGGCCGTCTCCTCAACCACCGACAACTGTCACAGAAATGTAAAACATATTAAATATTCAAATTAAACCCGCCATCTAAATCATATGCCACGTTGAGGGACACGTCATCTTATTTCAAACGTAACTTACAAAGGTCAAAAAGGGTAACTTAACTTCACGCCATGGTTTCATCGTCCACAGAGCCTTGACCCAATGGTTTCCTAGTTTCCTCGTCCATGCAGCATTCTTGGAGAAATTTGGCATGTTGGCTATGTATTATATTATTTCCATTCTTACGAAGCATATTTCATTGAAATGTAATTTCATGCATTGGGTAAAAAAAAATAAAAAATTGTAAGCCTACAGGCTACAGGCTACATCATACATGATACATGATACATCCACTCGGGCCTGAGTTGAACACTGACAACCTACAGCTGTGACAAAGAAATTAGGTTCGGATCACTTACTTGGAAGTTGGGATTCGGAACAAAACTCAGTCGAGAGTCGAGACGTGTCGCCGCCGACCGCTCGGTGTAAATTGTAATGTATCAGACTATCAGTGAAGACTCCCGGCAGAAACTTTTAGTCTTTCCCAACTGGCAACAATGACTTGTACACTGGTGAGTCGTGGCTGGACTGCAGACAATGAAACCCTTCGGCGAGTTGCGATTAGCGAACAATGAAACCCGCGCAATGAAACCCGGCAAACAATGAAACCCACAGACTGTTCATTTGGTAAAACGCGCGTAAAAAACGAACTTCAACGAAATTTTTTCAACCCTAAACTATTTTTTTCGAACTGCAAACGAACTTCAACGATTTTATTCACCAAAAAATTCGAATTCGTCATTAAGTTCGAGTTCACCATAAAATTCGGTGAACTCGAACGATTAAATTCGTTTTCCTTTCAAATTCGGCAAATTTCGAACTTCAACGATTTTGTTCGTCGAATCTGGTGACTTAGACTACCACTAGACCAAACCTATGTTTCACAATAAGTTGTCTTTCTCAATTTGTGTCTAAGCCTTAAGAGGTACATTGACATGTTGTAATATGAGTACATTATGTCAAAAACACCCTCTATTTTGGCATTTTATATCAAAATCCATTGACTTCCTGCTAGCAAGGTATACTAATTTTGATTGGGATGGATTAGTTGATGCGAGGAAGTCCACAATAGGTAATTTCATGTGAGAGTAGGCTACAAGCTATATTTGCCTTGTCTCTCATTGAACTATAACACAAGACAGTTGTCAATGCAGGTTGTGAGGCAATGTTGTTACAAAGGATATTGGTTGATTTTCAACTTGACCAAACAACACTTATGTCTTTGCTCTGTGACAATCAAAGTGTTCTCAAGATGGTGAAGAACCCCGTCAATCATGCAAGAGCTAAGCATATTGAAGTTCATCACATTAGAAAGTTGGTTGATAACGAAGACTATTGTCTTTATTATTGTCCTACACTGGAGCAAACTACTGACATAACAACAAAAGCACTTGGTAATGATAGGTTTGTCAAGTTTAGAGATATACTTGGAATTGTATATGGTTTAGTCATTAAGGGAGCGTATTAGATTCCTTAATTAACAAGTATAATAATTACAAAAACAATTTTTTTTTTTTTGTTTCTTTGTGTTTGAGTTATTTAGGTTGGAGTTGTTATTCTCTACTTAGAATAATTTCATTTTGGGATAGTTTTTTATCGACATTGCTAATTTATTAGAGGTTTTATATTACTATATATTGTAGTCAATGCACTTTAATACTTGAACTAGGAATGCAATCTGTTATATGAATCTATTAAAGCTGGTTGTCCTTCTGCATACCAAGGGAAGCAAGAATAAAAAGATAAGTTGGTGATGGAAGGGGAGTTCAATTGGGAAGAAGCTATTGAAGGTTGGACTAGAGGTTCCAGTAGCGAGCAAGTGACATAGGAGATTGAATATCATGAAGTTGGGTTGATGTTGAATTTGCACTATTTGTAGAGGCTAGATAGATCAACTTAGACAAGAGTTGATTGATTAGTTCATGGAAAAGATCTCATTACAATGAGTTTTGCATTTCCACTGTGCATTGTGTTTCTCTTGTTTATAACCAAAGAACCTTGTAACTATAAGATGAGATAAGATATAAGATAATATTACTACTTTCCAACATGTGAACACCATTAATAATAACTAGAGCAAGATAACCATTTCAGAGATGGAGTTTCCCAAATTGGGTTTGTCTAGCTCTTGTGTTTTCTATGTTAGAAAATCAGAAAGGCATAAATATTTTCTTATATAGATAATTACTTGTGATTCTTTTATCTTTTAGTTCATCAAGCAATTACCAGAACAATAGCACAAGGATAACATATGTAGGCGGACAACCAGGGCAAAACCCCTATCTAGGGGAAAACCCAGTCAACAATTCTTCCTTCAATAGTTTCCCGAGATAATCCAAGACTCTTGACCTAGACAAAGACTTCCTCCACACCAAGTCAGGCCTCAATCCTTCTTGCAGATGATAACCCTTCAATAACAACTTCGACCTAGTAGCATCAACTTGTGGTAGTAGCTTCGACCCGACAACTGGTAGCAGCAACAACAACAACTTCGACTAGACAAAGAAAAACTCCGATCTCCCTAGATACTCCTCCTGAGTGAGAGATAGATGGCCCAAAATTTTGATCTTGATGTCTTCTTCTTGTCTCCAAAATTTTGCACTCTCTTACAACCCCTTTCCAACTCTTCTTCAACTTTGCATTTCCCAATGTCTAGCTTTAGGTTATCGAACTATGAGAGAGAGTAAATGCTCCAAATGAATTCAAACTGCCTTGTATATATAGCCTTCCAGTGAGGTTGAATTATCCTTCTTGAGGCCGACTTGGTGTGGATGTGACAAAATTCATTTTTGACTAAAAAATAATTCTTTTTACATGATTCAAAAGCCCAAGAAGGGTCTTTTTTAATGGACAACGACTCTAATGACTCAAAATAAATCCTAGAAGTCCTCAATGGGGACTTTGACTTAAAACAAGATGACCCAAGCATGAAACCCACACTTTAATAAGTCATAATAATAATAATAATAAAAATATTTTCTTCATTCTTTTGATAAATACATTTCATTGTTACTCAAATACATTTATGAAGACCGAACCTAGTTACATATTTCAACACTCTCTCTTAACTAGGTATGTATTAATAAGTACAAGTACAAGGAAGATCTCAGAACACATGAACCATGAAAAATTTAGGCACCGTAATGCCATGGACTAGATTCTTGACCAGGGCAATCTATCCAAGGTTTCTCAACAGTTTAGGCACTGCAATGCCACGGACTAGATTCCTGACCAGGGCAATCTATCTGGGTCGGACTAAGATGGACTAAAGCTTTCAACCTCTCTAGGTACCATTAGGCTTACTTGCTAACCATCAACCCATGGATATAGGTCTGTATCCGAGGTTAGAGCTCCATGACCAACGTCACCCTCCATATTCAGGAACTAGACATCAACACAAAGTGCTGACCAGATGTCCTCCTAGGCAGTGTGTCTTACACGCAAAGCCTCAACTTTCCCGATTATTCCAATCGGTAACAAATCCTTCCTGATCAAACAGATCAGTGAAAAAATATCTCTCGTGTAACTTGCATGCTATCAAACCTTAGAGAGATTTACCTGTACAAACACAATCCCAAATTCCCAATTAGTAACAAACTTTCAAATGTACGTAAGTAAACACAAACCTCGAGGGTCTTTTAGACAACTAGATGTTGCTTCTTAATTTATCACAGTAGGAATTTCAAACAAATCTTGACAGAAGATTCCTCAATCATACATTTTCTATTCCTACTTCACATGCAACAACATATTCTACATAGATCCGACTTTTCTCATCTTAGCAGACCCTCAAAATACATTCTCCAATTTTCTTCTTTCAAGATGTTTAACATGACTATTATATGCCCTCCCTCTCAACTTAGGGAGATTTCTTTCATCCAAGCTCCCTCTTAACTTAGGGAGTTCCACTACGACATTGGAGAATCCTTCATGACTTCCATCCTTCTTATCAGAGTTATCATGACCATATAACTTTCTTTATCATGCTTATCATATCAACTTTTACTTTATGAGCATCTTCACCATCTTGAAGATTATGTATTTACACAACTTAGATAGCAAGTACAACCAAATCTATAGAAACATGAAGTTACTTATTTCAGAAGCATACAATAATGTAAGCATAATCAGCAAGAGACTTTACTACTATTTTTCAACTTCTTGCCCAAGTTTTGTTACAAACCCCAAATCACATTAACAACTCAATCAAGGTATCAATCTCATTATATCAAGGACTTCAATATTTCTTTGAGATATGACAAAATCTTTTATAGCATATAGCAAACCCTTGAAACAATTCTAACAAGTATAATTCAACAAAGCATTTAACAACTTTAGAATTCATATGTTAGACTTCCTACTAGGATTTTGTGCAAAACCCTAGATTTCATACATGAGCTTTAACAATCAAAACCAATCACGATTTAATTTAAAGTAACAACATGACTAGCTTCCACTAGGGTTTGTTGTAAACCCTAGATTTTACTAATTCTCAACAACCACAATGCAATTTTAGGTTTTATCAACTTTTCATAAATCCCAAATTATCACACTGTCATCATATATCAGAGATTTTAACTTCTACTAAGGTTTAGTTACAAAACCCTAGAATTCACAAATACTATCAAACTTCGACTAGGGCTTAGTTCCAAACCCTAGGACATGACCATCAACAATTAGGTCAACACATATATCTAGGACTTCATCATCATGCACAAGCATATTATAACATGTGTTAGTCAAACCCAATGACATAAATATCAATATATTAAAGTTAGACAAATAACAAACTTGATCAGACTAGGGTTTCGATAAACACATATATACCTAGGATTTCATTCCTAGGACATTCTCTAAAATAAGGGTCATGCTTATACACCCTACCAAACCCCAACAATCTAGGGTTTCATAACACAACAAACCAAGGTTACTTGGGAGCGGGAGCGAAAACAGGGAGTGGGAGCGACATCTTCAGAAGCTCCCAGTTTGGGATCGAATCGGGGAGCGAATATATATATATATATATATATATATATATATTATATTTTGATGCATATATGTCAACAAAAGCATGTAGAATGATGAATTAGATATAAAAAGCATAAAAACATAGATTGAACTATATACCATCAATCATTTAGAAGTTATAATCTTCATCAATCACGTACATAAGTTAGTAACATACAACATATTGAGTCTCATGATTTATCAATCTTAAAGTTTCAAGCTTTCAAAATTCAATATATAACATTTATCATCATTGATCACCAAAGTTATAAAATGAAACGAAATGAAACAACTTTCAACTTTCACAAAGCATCATATTCATAATTCATTACCAATGAGTTATAATTGCCAACTTTAAACTTAAATTGTCATATATTGTTTACAAAAAATACCATAATAAATATGAAAGAGTCAACAATTATAAACACTACTAGAAACTAGAAAAGACAAGTAATGCTTGGGCCTCTTGCTACCACGAGAAATGTCTAATTTTTGAGTTTTGTTGGAAAATCATGATCTTTGTCATTAATGTCACCCTCTAAGCACTAACATAAGATAGAAAAAACATAGCATGTCAAGTCAATATTTTGTTTGAGTGATGGGTACATTTTTAGTAGGGTCATGATAGAGGAGTTCGACAACCAATGTCACTAACATCAAGGTATATAGAGGGATTGGTGCTCTTGATTAAATACGAGTTCCATACCCTAATACATGACAAAATCCAATGGAAACATTGCAATCCCCTTAATCCTGAAATCCTGAAAAATTGATAAGTCTGCTAGATTTTGAATGATATCTAAAATTCTACTTTCTCCATATGAAATCCAATGAGGCCGAAACCACTCTCAAACATCCTGAGTCATTTCATGTTAATGTTAAAAATTTAAGTAAAAGGATGAAAATGAAGATATTTTCATCATTTTACTTTAAGAATTTAACATTACCATGATTCGCATATCAATACTAGCGCCATAGGCTTGATCATTAGGCTGCCCCACTCAAAAGCTATTTGTTTCTTTGAAAAAAATTGCATTTCACTCCAAAAAATTGCAATTTTTTTTTGCAAAAAAGGCTAGGGAGCGAAAATTTCACTCCCGGGTTCACTCCTAGGGTTAGAAGCGTGATTCAAGAGCAGGTTCGAGGAGGGGGGGGCGCATCCCCGCAACCCTGCAACAAGCCCTAATTTATCAATACTTCAAAGGTTCGAGATTTTAAACACTACCATTCAACCCTAACAAGTTAGGGTTTTCATAAGCATACCAAAACCCCAAACATGACATCATCAAAGCATCAAACAACAATAACCCTAAGTAGTTTAGGGTTTCACACATAATCATCAATATACCTTTAAGTTAGGGTTTTCACAAAGGACCTTTCTAGGGTTCCACAAGAGTAATCAAAGATATGAAGAGGGTGGATTTACCTAAGGATGAATCACCCAATCAAGAATCTTTATGATTCAGGAGAGCTAGACACATTGATGTTAGTAATAGTTTATCAAGAATGAATATCATGAAGAGAGCAAAAACTTATATTTTAAGACATACCTTTGTTTCTTAACAAACCTTGTAATTCCAATGCTTTGTCTTGTGAGGCCTTCTTCCATAATCCTTGAGTATTTAGCAAGCTTTTCCTAAATAAGGAAAATCTGAATAGAAATGTGATTAGTATTTAATGAAAGCAAAACTAGATAAGGAAAAACTAAAAATGAAAAGGTAATAGGATACTTATCTTTGGAGGTTGTCGAGGGCTCCCTTCAAGCTTGAGGGATACTTATAACCTTATTAAAACAAATCAAAAATGTTTTTCCAAAATATGTTAAGCCAACAAATACTAGAAATCAAATAATGAAAATAACTAAGACTTGGATCAAAGGACTTAGTAGTGTAAGTCCCTTATATCCAGTTCTTCGGGTTTATTCTTCTTTGGAGATCCTTCTTCAACAACATTGACTTGGTCTTTGTTTCTTTTCTTATTCTTTGGATTGTGAGGACAATCACTTCTATAGTGACCCATTTTGTGGCATTGGTAGCATTCTATTTTGGACATATCGACCTTCCTTCTTGGCCCTTTTGACTTCTTGATTTTTCTTTTCTTGTGAGAAGCGGAGTATGCGTTTGAAACCTTTTCTTCTTAATTGTTGGATACTAATGAGATTCTCATTTCTTCTTGGGTGCAAGCATTCCATAATTGCTCAAAGGTAGGAGCCTTTTTCCTGCTGTTGAGAGCTTAGGCAAAAGAACTCCAATTAGGTGGCAATCCCAATAATGCAATAATCACTAGCTCTTTTTCCAGTACAATTTCATCTATGTCTTGAAGTTCATCTCTAATTCTAGATATCATTACAAAGAAGGAAGCCACAATGTCATCCTTTGTCATTTTTGTTGTCCTTAATTCATCCTTCAAACTTGCTACTCGACTGATGTTCTTAATAGTGAACAATTTTGATAAGGCTTCATATATTTCTTGAGCATGGTCTATATTGGAAATGTATGGGACAAGATTGTCCTTTATGCTTTCTACCATGAGTGTCATAGCCAATATTTCTGAGTCTCTATACTTCACTTTGTCTGCATCACTGGATTCTTCTGTAGGTTTCTTCACCTTTCCTTTGACCAAATCCAAGACCTTGTTCTTTTCAAGAATGAAGCCAATTCTCTTCTTCCATGCCCTGTAATTTGATGCTCCTTCCAATTTGTTCCCTCTCTTTATTGTGTTAGACATTGTCCTTGAAGATAGTGATCTTCTTCCCTTATAAGAGCTTCTTATATGATCCCTTTATCAATCCTTTAGACTCCTCCCAGTAGATTCTCAAAACTGCCTTTTTCCTTCTTCACCTTAGCTCTGATACCATGTTAGAAAATCAGAAAGGCAGAAATATTTTCTTATATAGATAATTACTTGTGATTCTTTTATCTTTATGTTCTTATTTTATCTTTTAGTTCATCAAGCAATTACGAAAACAATAGCACAAGGACAACAGATGTAGGCGGACAACTAGGGAAAAACCCCTACCTAGGGGAAAACCCAGTCAACAATTCTTCCTTCAATAGTTTCTTGAGATAATCCAAGACTCTTGACCTAGACAAAGACTTCCTCCACACCAAGTCAACCCCGAATCCTTCTTGCAGATGATAACCCTTCAACAACAACTTTGACCTAGCAGCATCAACTTGCGGTAGCAACTTCGACCAAGCAACTGGTAGCAGCTGCAGCAACTTCGACTAGACAAAGAAAAACTTTGATCTCTCTAGATACTCCTCCCGAGTAAGAGATAGATGACCCAAAATTTCGATCTTGATGTCTTCTTCTTGTCTCCAAAATTTCACACTCTTTTACAACCCCTTTCCAGCTCTTCTTCAACTTCGCATCTCCCAGCTTCTAGCTTCAAGATATCAAACTATGAGAGAGAGAGTAAATTGCTCCAAATGAATTCGAACTGCCTTGTATATAGAGCCTTCCCGTGAGGTCGAATTATCCTTCTTGAGGCCAACTTGGTGTGGAGGTGACAAAATTCATTTTTGACTCAAAAATAATTATTTTTACATGATTCAAAAGCCCAAGAAGGGTCTTTTTTAATGGAAAATGACTCTAATGACTCAGAATAAATCCTAGAAGTCCTCAATTGGGACTTTGACCTAAAACAAGATGACCCAAGCATGAAACCCATGCTTTAATAAGTCATAAGAATAATAATAAAAATATTTTCTTCATTCTTTTGATAAGTACATTTCATTGTGACTCAAATACATTTATGAAGACCGAACCTAGTTACATATTTCAACAATCTATGTATGTGTGATTGCATTTTTTAATTTTATTAGCAAAAACTTTTTAAAGAAAACGTAAGTCATTGTTAATGCACTATAGGTTATAACTTATTATAGCTTTCTATCTACAACCTTTATTATTCTGCATTTAAGATATGTATTGGTGAATTGTTTGGCCATATGCCTTTGATTACGGATTGAGTAGGCACACAATGGATACGCAAAAATTGCAGCTAGAGCAAGAATGAGGAAGATTATTGAATTGCAGGATCAAGACGAGGTTAGGGACATTGATGGGCTCACAAATTTGTGGCTAGAGCAGGAACACATAATAATGTGGAACATTAGGACACAAAAAAGATCACTGTTGTTGAGTTGGCACCATTGAGAAAATGTACCAGGGAATAGAATAAAGGTAGAATTTTTGTGCACCTGAATTTTTGGAAAACCTTAGGAATACACAGATTTTGGTCACACGGTTTATTAGGTATTGACTTTGATGGTGGCCCAAGGTTTTTGGTGCTGAGAGTGGTGATCTTAGTGTTAGGCAATGAATACTTTCTTTGTTTGGTCAACCTTTTCTTACTTGTATGTCAGTTTGTGCATTGAGTTGTGGGAATCTGTGTGGTTTGGAGTCATCTAGTCTATAACCCGTAATTGCTAGTTTGGGGTAATCTAGTTCAGAAGCTGTGTGCCAATTCAAGGTGATCAACAATTTAAGAGCTTTATTGGAACTTCTGTTTGAAGGGAGGACCAAACAAGAAGCTCCAAAATTAAGATAAATGTTGATACATATCTATTAAAGTGATCATGTAACATAATAATATAAAACGAGATTAAAATTAATGGTGGTAATTAGTATGAAGGTTAATGATGTGGTTACACCTCCTAACCCACCCAACTGTCATAAGGTACAGCTTGAGTAGGCCTAATGTTTCAGAACATGTGTTTCCTCCTGAGAGGTCATATGTTCAGATCCAGTGGGGGTTAGAGTATGCACACATCCATAGAATTTAGCAGTCAAATTGCTGCAGGGAGGCGGGTCCGTTGTCCCACAAACAAGCGGGTTTCATACACCAATTTGGTGTCTGTGTTGCCTGTGACCTCAATTAGATTATTATTTATTATTTATTACTGTATATGATGTAATGTTTGGTGAGATACATGAAAGTGGAATTAGATTATTATTTATTATTTATTACTGTATATGATGTAATGTTTGGTGAGATACATGAAAGTGGTACATTTGTTTGACGTACTTGTGTGGTTCTCAGGCTAAGGTTGTAATCTATTGCTGAAGCATTGTCAATAATATATGCCATTTATTATTCTGTCCCTCGTATCATGTGCTTATTTTCTTGTGCATATGACTATATAAAATCCTACGAAAGATGGGTTCAGGTTGTAATCTATTGCTGAAGCATTGTCAATAATATATGCCATTTATTATTATGTCCCTCGTATCACGTGCTTATTTTCTTGTGCATATGACTATATAAAATCCTACGAAAGATGGGTTCAGGCTAAGGTTGTGATATATTGCTGTAGCATTGCCAATTATATATGGCATTTATTTTTCTATCCCTCTTATCATGTGTTTATTTTCTTGTTCATATGCCTATCTAAAATCCTACAAAAGATGGGTTCACTTTCTTCTTTTTCTAAGATGGCTGTCTATTTGTGCTCATCCAAGGCTATAAGCATTTGATATATATTACCATGATACGCAAGCATCTGATTTAAAGGTGAGTTAGGTAAGTTCTTAAAGGTGGTTGTATTATGTAAATTGTGTTTTCGACATCGAACTAAACTTGAGTTATCATTCAGAAGGCTTAGGGCAGATTCCCACGAATAGATTAATAGTTTGGTGAATTTTGGATGCTTATTTGCAGCATTTAATGGAATTTCTCTGCTAAGTTAAACCAGCTTTATGAAGATTCTATGGTTATTTTTTTCTTATGTACCTCACAAGGTACACTTGGGAAGTTACCGGCCTGTAATTGAATTCGATCTAACAGAAAATGCTCCCTCATTTTTACTAATTTACCAGGCCCTACAAGGTGGCTTTTACTATTTTAGCCATATAGGATAGGTTTTGTTACTTGATAATGCAGAATTTTATTATTCGATAACTTTTTCCATATGAAAAACTTTGTTCATCTGCTGATTTTTTTCATTGTATAAGTTGTTGCATATTACCAGGAAAGCTTGAAAGTGCTGCTATTGACAAGAAAGATTTAATAGCAGCAGAGAGAAATTCAGGTGTCATCAGTGATAAAGTGAGAGAAATTCAAGTAAGCATTTTTTTCTTAATTTCCAGTATACATTAAAACAAGCAAGATGCATGTATTTATTTTCTGGTCATTATTAAGATTTTGCAATCTCAAAAGCAGGACAGTATGGTAGTTGATTTTACAAATTATGGTGTGTGATGACATAAAATTCTACTCACTTAGCTGGCAATGCCTTTGAGCAGAAACTAGTGACTACTTGTATGGCTAACTAGAAGTAAAATGCTTATATTTTTTTTCTGAAGTGGGAAGATTACATAGTTTTCTGTTCTGTTTTTCACTCGACAGCCGACAGGGGTTATAAGAATGTATGAAAATGCAGCCTATCCTGCATTAGTCCTGGGCCTGACTCTATACTGTAGATCTAGTTCTTTTGTCTCTTTCAATTGTTCAAAACTAACTTTTTTTTCCTAGAGTCTTGATATCAATTATTCCAACTTTATCTCTCCCCTACTCCATAAGCATTCCTCTAGGTCGGCCTCTGCTCCATGGGTGATGGTCACTACCTACTGGGAGTTATAAGGCTAAGTTTCTAGGCTTTACAGTGCTTCACGTTTACCATATTTATGTCTTTAGCTCATATCCAATGATTAGGCCCATCAACTTATTACCAAGAACATTTCTTCCTTTCCCCAATGCCGTTTGTGGTATAACTTTAAATCAACACTGAAAAGATTCAAAATGTCCAATGAAAACCTTGTAAGTCTGTTTTTACTTCGTTTTCTCTTGTATAGCAGTTTTGTTTGTAAAAGATATCTGCAAGCATGCAACTCTTTTTATGCGGAATTTATTTGAAAAAAACATATAAGAAACCTGAAGTAGAATAGGAACTGAATTTGTTTGCAGATGCAAAATTATTTGCAAAAGATGGAGCTGAAGAAGAAAAGGGAGACGGAACTTACAGAAGGGCTTAAGTTATACAAGTAAGAATCTTAGAATTTTCTGTTCATGTCAGCTGTCTACTGACAGAATTTCAGGTTATCCATCCTTAATTCAGTCTCTACACCTTCAAAATACTTTAAGCACTTTTTGATAAGACAAGCTATATGCAAAGCATAATATTGGAAAAGTCAATTTTGACATAAGGTCTTCATGCAGTAAGCTGTTGAGGTTATATGAATATTTTATTGTCAGAACACCATTTTCTGTTTTAAGCTTGACAGGCGTTGAAAGTGCATCAAATGGCTAATACTAAATTGATTGAAGTGTTTTGTAATTTGTTAGGATTTGATTTAAAATTATTTCCTTTGATTGCTTGAACAATATTCTTGTAGTGAACACTGGCAGCAGTAGCACTTGAACTGGGGTTTGTGCATGTCAAGTGGTGATAATAAATTTTAAGTGCTTAGTTGTTGGGTGGAGGGCCATTTTGCAACTCCCCTCTCATGTTTATGTCTATGTACTTGGAAATGTGACAACTTCTCGGAAAATAAAGCAGAAGCCTTTCTCTTAGACTCTGCCATGAGAAGAGGGACAGGGGTGATGTCAAGAGGGCATTCTGAACCAAGCCCACATGCTAAAATCATAGTGCAACATTTTAACCTAAAAACACTTGGGATACCATGCAACTAGAATGTGTATGGTTAAAACATTTCGCTCTCATCTCATTTTGTAACGAGTCATTCACTTATACTTACTTTTTAATGAGTTTTTCATTAATGTAAGGAGGTTTTCATAATGAGTCATTCATTATACTTCCTTTTTAATGAGTTTTTCATTAATCCAAGGAAGTTTTCATAATTGTTCAAACAATTTCAAGACATCATTTATTTGGTGTGTTACAACAAAATCTAGCACCTAGTATAATGCCTTGCTAGGTGACCTATACAATGTGCAACACGTAGGTGTGTTACCAATGTCACCTCAGCAACTACTCTCCTCTCTTTAGTGAAGGTTACAATCCAACACAAGGGAGGCTTCCTTGGTAGGGCTTAGGGATCAAGTAACCCAAGGATCTTAAGTTAAATGCCCCATAAGGATCCTACAACAGAAGCCCACTGGATAATGATTCAAATTGGATCATTATATTGTTTGTCATCCATCTCGATGCATTTTGAGTGGAAAAAGTGGAGGAATCAGCTCACGAGACCGTTTTTACTGGTGGGACCCAGTTTGGCAAAACGAGGTCTGAAACTTTTTGGGAGCATTTTGAGGCATCAAATGACGTTTTTTGGGGGTAAAACTTTCCAATGACACAAGAAGCGCGTCAATCAGAGTCTATATGCAAAAGTTATGCCACTCAGAAGTTGACCTTCCTGTTTTCACACCTATAGTTCGAGAAGATGTTGCGTCAGCCCCCATTATTCATGGAAAAGGGGCTAGCCACGTGTTTGTAATGTAAAAGACTCTAGAAGAGTCTATTTTGTAACACTAGTTAAGAGTTGATGTAGTCAAACTTAACCACTAGTAGGCTATTGGGTTGTGTTATAACTGGGCCACTAGGAGGAAGAGACATTCCATTCTTTCGAGAGCATTTTGTTCCATAGCTGAGAAAAGATAGCTAAGAGAGATAGGAGGTAGAGCACACAGAGAGGATCTATGCACTGTAGCAGCCCACAGGCCACGAACATTGCTTCTTTATACCTGCAACCATATTTCTAGACAAAGAAATAGAGCGAAGCGACCTCATCTTCTAGTTGGGTTTTCTCCCGAAAGGGTTTCCCAGAGAGCATATCTTGTGTCTTATATGTGTGTGAGTTTATTTTGTCGTTCTCTACTTTTTTGCATAATTTCCATTCACATGCATCCACTAATTACAGTAAAATCTACAGATCTAGAAATTAAATAAAACTGTAATAGTGTAAAATTTGAGTATTTTAATATATTATTATCAGATTTGTTGTGACAAATTGTCCAGTGGAATGTCCATGACAGTTTACGGATCATTTGGTATCAGAGCCGGTTTCTTTGGGTATTTTGTGGAGATTGCAGGGATTTAGATCAGTGGGGTTGAAAATTGTAAAAACCTAATCATGGCCAATGAATTTGTAAACGAACCTCGTGCTCCTGCAGAGGTGAGGTTTTCGTGGCTCTAACAACAAGTCATGGATATAAACCACAATGCAAACCTCCTGATGGCAACCCTAAGCAATAAGCTGGGGATATTTGGAGAACATGGGGTTTCGAATGCAGAGGACAAATCATAAGGGGGATCGGGAGACCGGGAAGACACGGAGAACCAACCGAAGAAAGAACCCGGAAAATATCAACCCAATTCGAGTGCTGTGAATTAATCCCTGTTCAAAATGGAAGCAAAAGTCGATATTAAGTCGTACCACGATGAGATCGATGCTTTGAAGCTGAACCACTGGTTGCAACAATTGGAAGTTTATTTTAGTGTCCATTAGGTCGAGGAAGGGCAAAAGATCTCATTCGCGTGACTGAAATTAGTGTGCCATGCACTGACTTGGTGTGAGAGCCACACGGAAACCCTGAGGTTGGAGGGAGAACCTACAGTGACTAAGTGGGATGATTTCAAAACCCTCATTAAGTCACAGTGTTATCCCATTGGGTACATGGAGGACCAGTGGATTCGGTGGCATTACTTCAGGCAAAAGCTGGGCCAAAGCGTGCAGGAGTACACCACGAAATTCAGGAAGATGGCTATAATATTGGATATCCCTCCAAAGAACCCAGATGTACTCCTTAAGTATTTGGGGGGTCTACACCGCCATCTGTGTGAGCAAGTGATGTTGTTCAAGCCCAAATCGGTGGACGAGGCTTGTGTACAAGCACAGTACCCGGAGAACATAGGCTTGAAGAGAGCGCAATCAAGTGGATCGAAGCAGAAGGAGCAACAAGAAGCTTCTAAGGAGGGAAGAAGAAGCAAAAATGGGGAAAAGATTAAAAGACGACAGCTACAACACACCAGTGCAAAGATCTTAGCAACCACTGCAACCACTGCAACATTGATGGCCATACAGAGGAGAAGTGTTGGAAGTTGCATCCAGAGCTAAACCCGAAGAACAAGAAGAAAGGTAATAAGAAGAAGAATCTCATGGCCACTGATTTGAGCAACCAAGTTGAAAGCAACTCAGACGTGGATGAGAAGATCGTCTGTATAACAATGCAGAAGGAGGTGAATCTGAGCAACCTTCAGCAACAGGAAGAGAAAGAAATGACCGAACTCTTCCATATAAAGATACAGGTCAAGAAGACAAAGATTGATGCTCTGTTTGACTCAGGATCGCAGGCGAATCTCATCACAACAGAGCTGGTCAGGAAGTTGGGGCTGAAAGTTTGTGATCATCCAAACCCATATCCACTGGGATGGGTAAATAAGGATGTAGAGTTGAGGGTAACAAAACAGTGCAAAATTAGATTTGTGATCAGTGCTGATTTTATTGATGAAGTAGATCTGGATGTGGTTTCCCTTGATGTATGTGGAGTAGTGTTTGGGAGTCCATACATGTACATGCATGATGCAATATTCTTGAAGAGAGCTAACTAGTACTGGCTCATCAAGGATGGAAAATCGTTCATCATCAACACGCACAGAAGCAAGTTGAAAATTTCACTGGTAAGTGCCAACCAAGCCAAGAAATTGATCAGTTCTAGCAAGAAGTATGTTTTATTGTTTTTAAGAGAAAGTCAGTCTGAAGAGGAGTCAATAAGAGGCAAGGCATCCCTTGAGGGGTGTACTAAGAAACAAAAACAACAATTGGAGGAGTTGTTACAGGCATACAAGGATGTGTTCTGAGAGCCTGAAGGGTTACCACATAAGAGAGAAGTGAAGCACGAGATCCAACGATTGCTAGACTCCCCATTGCCAAATATTGGGTTGTACAAGCAATTTGTTATAGAAGCAAGTGAGGTGAAGAAACAATTGCAACAGTTGCTCGAACAAGGTGTCATTCGACTGAGTACATCACCATGTGGGTCACCCATCATCATTGTGTCAAAGAAGGATGGGACTTGGCAGATGTGTATAGATTACAGGGCATTGAATAAAATCATGCTCAAGAACAGATGCCCCCTGCCTAGGATAGACGATCTGCTAGATCAGTTGCAGCAAGCAAAGTATTTCACCAAGTTGGACTTGAAGTTTGGATATCACTAGGTTCGAGTCAAAGAAGAAGATACATGGAAGACCGTCTTCAAAACCAGACAAGGTTTGTATGAGTGGTTATTTATGCCATTTGGCCTATGTAATGCACCAACTACGTTTATGATATTAATGAATGATATATTGCGCCCTTTTATAGATTCATTTGTTATTGTCTATCTGGATGATATACTAGTATATAATGCTACTTGGGAGGAGCATATTTCACATTTGACGCAAGTGCTAGAAACATTGAAGAAGCACCAACTGCTAGCAAATATCAAGAAGTGCGAGTTTGTGCAACAGTCCTTGGTGTATGTAATGTCCCCATTTTTATTTTCCTCCATAGTACAACCAGGGTGGATTTCCAGGGCAGGGGATAGCTAGGTCAGTGGAGCAGGTTTGTGTCATTAGGGGTTACGATGGAGTTTTGAAGAGTTTTTATGGGATTTGATGGCATTCGCTTGGCACATTTCATCATCTGCACAATTTGACTTTCGTTCCGTTGCATTCCGACAACTTTAAAAAATTAGCATTATTATGGGGCCTAACTTAATTAATTATGCTCGAGGTTGCATTTCGAGGAGATTAATTGATGGAACACCTCAGTGTAATAACTAATTGGAACAGAAACGAGAAGATCTATAGGATGGGATGCTGAGAAGTGACTTCCAATGGTCGAAGGGAGTATGGTGGGCGATTTACAATTTTCCTTAATTAAAAATGACTTTAATTAGTCATTTAATTAAGGAAAAATAATCAATTGGAGGAAATGAGCCAAAAGTGACTAATGTGAAATAAAATAAAATTAAAAGGTCACTTAAGGAAAAGTCAATGGAAGAGCTTCTAGAATAGTAATAAAATAATAAAATAAGATGCTTCTAGAGGCTTGGATATTTATCCATCAGATCTATAAAAGAGGAGGAGTTGGTCATTTGGAGACATCTTGGATTTGATATTGTTTATTGTATGAGAGGTTGAGAACTCGGTTCTCTACTCCATTGGTAGCCCCAAGATGGAAAGCCTTGGGTGATTTAGTGAGATTGGGCGAGTACCCATCTCCCCTTGGTGAATACATCCAGAATTCACAGGAGAGCTTAGCAGTAGTAGTCCAATTCAGTTTTGGTGGAGGGCACGTGCAACATTAGAGTAGATCATTGAGGCCAGTTCTATCCTAGCTATCTCAACTTTTTTTGTTATTCCAACATGTAAAACCTTAGTTTATACATTATAATAAAAGCTGAGAATTATTTCTGCTGATTGTATGATTGAATTGCATGCATTCTCTTGTTCTATTTTACATGGCAATCTTTTGTTTATGAATGGAATTTTTATTTGAAGAGTTTCTGAGTTGGAATTTCAAGAAAACCCAAAATTGTTCCATTTGGGACATTACAGTGGTATCGGACAATCGAACTTGGCTCAACTTACGGGTTCGGGTTTTCAGTTTCAATTTTAAGTATTCGAGGGTTTATTTTGGAATTGCCAGAAGTCATCGATCAAACTTTGGAAGGGGCTGAATAATTGAAAAAAAAAAAGTTGTCTGAATCTTCTTTGGTCATTGTTGGCATTGCAGGTTCAAGCCAAGAGGCCGTTGGCATTACAAATCAGTCACGTCAATTGGCAAGAGGGAAGGGCCAAGAGGCTGCAAACGAGTATTGACTTTGTCTGCAGTTTTTTTCAATTGTGAGGGTTTCAGATTGCAACAATTCCATAAGGTAGTAACGAGAGTCGTGGATGAATTTCCGGGCTAGTCGAAGGACCAAGGCACCCATATCTTGCTGAAGTTTTGTGGGTCGATTTCCTTGCACTGTGTTAAAATTGGCAACTAGGGCCAAACTCCATGTGGGTCATCTTATTCATGGTTGATAATATTTTTATTAGATTCCTCTCGTCGAGAGCTATAGGATTGATCTAAAGATCATCCGATTCTGATAAGTATTTATGGAGATATGAATTTATTTTGATTATGGAATAATTATCAAGCTGACCAGCGACTCATGTAGGCTCAGAAGCCCAACAGTCGCATCTATTCAATCATCAACAGTTGTGTATAAATAGAGGAGGCCTTTTCCTCATTTACACTCACTCATCTCATCACATCTCTCTCTGTCGATGATGCCGGTGATGTCGATGATGCTGGTGATGCCAATGATGCCGATGATGTCAGTGATGCTGATGATGCTGATGCTGATGTCGCTGATCTAGGGTTTGCTATTGCTGATGTAAATCAGATTTATGTACTATTTCTCTTTGCTGAATTATTGAAGATAAAGGAAGATTTGATCAAAGGGTTTCCCCACATTGGGGTTTGTCCCTGGCTAGCCGCCACATCTTGTGTCTCTTGTCTTGGCCTGTTTTTCTGTTGATCGTTTTAATGTTCTATCTGCACTTTACTTTATGTACATGTGATTGCTAATTTGTGGATAATAATAAGAAAGATAAGTAAACTGCTATAAGCATAGAACATACCATAACTTAACATGGTATTAGAGCTGAGGTGAAGACAAAGCCCGAGCAAGAGCAAGAGCAATCACCAAAGAGAAGATTGACAAGGCTATCCTAAAAGAACTATGGGGTCCTCAACACTCTTCCCTGTCGAAGACAAGCTCCGTGAGAAAGCTAACTATCACAGATGGAAAATGTCTCTCGATCTAACCTTAGAAGATCAAGGAGTGTTGGACCATGTGAGAGGCAATATTGTTGAGCTTCCATCAAATGCACCCGCTGCTGCCAACAACAAAGGGAAAACCGGTGAAGTCAAAACAAAGAAAATCATCCGGGACTCTATCGACAAGCGCTTGGTGGCCTCCATTCAAGAAGGTTAGAAATTCTAGGATGTATTATATGTATCTGACCTCAAAAAGAACTTGGTGTCCATCTCGGCAATGGAAGACAAAAGCTACAAGATGACCTTCAGCGATGGCAAGGTATGTGTATGGAAAAACAATGTTAAAGATGCCTTTACTCTTGGGTTTCGAGTTGATTCATTATATCAGGTCGGTGGAAGTCTGCTAGGTGTCATGTCTTGTGACACATCTCTTCAGTCCGAACTTTGGCATCAGAGGTTTTCCCACCTTCATTATAAAGCTCTACCCGATGTAAGACAAAGGGTAACAGGGATGCCGAATTTTGAGTAGAGAAAGAAGGTGTATGTCCGGAAAGTGTCGAAGGAAAGCTCAAAAGGGGACCATTCCCCTCAAGCCAAAGCAAGACCTCCGATATATTACAGTTAGTTCACTCTGACATATCTGGTATGATGCCTGTGAACTCCTTGGGAGGATATTCATATCCTTACCTTTACAGATGACTATTCTCAAAAGACTTGGATATACTTCTTGAAAAAGAAGGATGAAGTGTTCTCTTGGTTTCGACACTTCAAAGCCGTGATCAAGAATCAAACCAAAAAGAAGATCAAGATCTTAAGCACTGATAATGGGACTGGATATGAAATCTAACGAGTTTCATGACTTTTGTAAAGAGGTTGGCATTAAGAGGGAGAATACTACACCATATACTCCTGAACGGAATGGTGTGGCAGAAAGGAAGAATCGTACGATTGAGGAAGCTGTCCGTGCCAAGCTCCATGATCAAAGACTTTCGAAGTTTCTTTGGGCCGAAGCTGCAAGCACCGTTACAAAACCGATCCCCTCATCAAGCATTTAGTTCCAAGACTCCTGAAGAAATGTTCACTAGTAAGAAACTTGACATATCTCATTTTAGAATTTTTGGAAGCCCTGTATATTTTTATGTGCCGAAAGAGAAAAGGAGTAAATTGGGTGCATCTGGAAAGAAAGGAATCTTTGTGGGCTATGGTGAAAATACTAAGGGTTATAGAATCTATGTAGCCGATCAAAGGGAAGTCGTGATTAGTCATGATGTCACCTTTGACGAAGATATGGCTCTCAGCAAGATGAACAATCTTCCTACAGTGAGGAGCTCTCAAGAAGATGACACTAGGGAACCGAAAGAAAAAGAGAATGACAAGATATTTGCACTTGTTTCCAGATATACCACCATCCTCTCGATCATAGCCCTTGCGGCTTCACTAGGATGGAAACTACATCAGATGGATGTTAAGACCGCATTCTTGCATGGTTCGATCAAAGAAGAGGTCTATGTGGAGCAACCCAAAGGATTTGAGATTTATGATCGAAAATCTCATGTGTGCAGGTTGAAGAAGGCCCTCTATGGGCTGAAGCAAGCACGTCGAGCATTGTATGAAAGGATCGATAGCATTGATGAGCCGGGATTTCACTAGGAGTGGAAACCGATCCCAACCCATTACTTTAAGGTGAAGATGACAAACCTCTCATACTGGTGCTGTATGTTGACGACCTCTTTCTAACAGGTGCAGACCCTCTCATTCACAAATGTAAGAGGGAGTTGGCTTTTGAATTTGAAATGAAGGACCTAGGACTGCTGCACTATTTCCTAGGACTTGAAGTCTGGCAGAAGCCAAGGGAAATTTTCCTATCTCAAGGAAAATATGTGGTGGAGATATTGAAAAGATTCGGTATGGTGGACTGCAAGCCTGTAACTACCTCGATGGAGCTTGACTTTAAGAAGTTAAGCGACAACGCTACTGGACCTGTTTTACGAAATGCCACCGAGTATCGTCAACTCGTATGGGCATTAATGTTCTTAGTGAACTCTTGTCCAGATATATGCTTCACAGTCAACACGTTGAGTCGACATATGGTTGGACCTCACCACTTACATTGGATTGGTGCCAAGAATATGTTGAGATATCTTCGTGGCACAATTACGTATGGGTTAAGATACACTGCCGGAGATGTGAGACTACTTGGGTATATTGATGTTGATTGGGCAGGCAGTGTGGTGGACCAAAAGAGCACTTCTGGGTGTTGTTTCTCTTTGGGATTTGCTTCAATATCCCGGATGAGCAGGAAGTAGAAGTTGGTGGCTTTGAGCACCACCGAGGCAGAGTATATTGCTGCTAGCATGGCCTCCTGTGAGGTAGTCTAGTTGCGGAAGCTCTTTGGTGAGCTATTTGGATTTACACTGGATACCACCGTGATCCTATGTGACAACCAGAGTGGGATTCGTTTGTTAGAGAATCCCGTATTTCACGATTGCTCCAAGCATATCGATATTAGGTACCACTATATTCGAGATATGTTGCAGCAAGGAGCAATAAGGCTCCAACATATCGGTACAGATGAACAGGTTGCCGACATCCTGACAAAGCCCTTAGGAAAAGTCAAATTCTTGACTTTCCAAGAATGACTTGGTGTCGTTCAAAGACCCTCTGATGAGGGCCCTACATGATGTATTGAGCTTTGGGAGCTCTTGGGGGGGGCGCGGGGTACTTCTTGGAGCGACATATGACCACAGGGTGACTCACCATCCCCTGGTGGTGTACGTGTACAGGGAAAAAGAAGAATCAAACTTTTCCTGTGATACCCCGTGGCGATTATGTAGCAGGATGATTAGTTCTCTTGTGAGGTCTGGATGATGTGTTCTCCATGACGATTATGTAGCAGGATGATTAGTTCTCCTGTGAGGTCTAGATGATGTGTTCTCCATGACGATTATGT
>APFE030759560.1:46064-57381 GCA_000404065.3 Pinus taeda | reverse complement strand
CCATGACGATTATGTAGCAGGATGATTAGTTCTCCTGTGAGGTCTAGATGATGTGTTCTCCATGACGATTATGTAGCAGGATGATTAGTTCTCCTGTGAGGTTTGGATGATGTGTTCTCCATGACGGTTGTGTAGCAGGATGATTTGTTCTCCTGTGAGGTCTGGATGATGTGTTCTCCATGGCGATTGTGGACAGGATGATTCGCTCTCCTGTGGACAAGATGATTCGCTCTCTTGTGGGACAGGATGATTCACTCTCCTGTGGACAAGATGATTCGCTCTCTTGTGGGACAAGATGATTCGCTCTCTTGTGGGATAGGGTGATTCGCTCTCCTGTGGACAAGATTGATTAGTTCTCCTGTCGGGGCATCCTACCCATGCAGTCTGGGACTCATGGGAAGTATCTCTCATCTGATCAATGAGTAGGGAAATGACGATAGGGACCATAGTAGTACCGATGGACGCATCGCTGTATTTACCGTACTCCCTATGCTAGGATGACATTCATTGATCTGGGATCAATGATACTGGTCTGGGACCAGTGGTAAGAGTTGTACCCACTATGATGCTGACTTCGGGTCAGTGGAGGATTGGTCTGGGACCAGTGGTAGGAGTGGTACCTACTATGACGTTGACTTTGGGTCAGTTGAGACTGGTCTGGGACCAGTGGTACACACTTTGAGACTGACTTCGGGTCAGTGCAGGACTAGTTTGGGACCAGTGGTAGGAGTGGTACCTACCACGACACTGACTTCGGGTCGGTTGAGACTAGTTTGGGACCAGTGGTACACACTCTGAGATTGACTTTGAGTCAGTGGAGGATGATACTCGTCTGGGACCAGTGGTAGGAGTTGTACCCACTATAACACTGACTTCGGGTCGGTTGAGGACTAGTCTGGGACCAATGGTACACACTCTGAGACTAACTTTGAGTCAGTATGATAGTAGATACATCCTCGATCATTTCTTCTTCTTCATAATTCGGACAAAGCAGAGCAGAACAAAACAGAGTAGAGTAGGCAGGATAGAGCGGAGCAGAGCAGGGGTTAAGCTGTGCAGGGCAGTGCATTTGATGGATGAATAGTAGCAACCGACAGACGAATTGCGATGGAGTTCTCCCTAGTTGAGAGGGAGTGTTAAAATTGGAAACTAGGGCCAAACTCCATGTGGGTCATCTTATTCATGGCTGATAATATTTTTATTAGATTCCTCTCGTTGAGAGGTGTAGGATTGATCTAAAGATCATCTGATTCCGATAAGTATTTATGGAGATATGAATTTATTTTGATTATGGAATAATTATCAATCTGACCAGCAACTCATGTAGGCTCAGAAGCCCAACAGTCGCATCTATTCAATCATCAACAGTGGTGTATAAATACAGGAGGTATTTTCCTCATTTGCACTCACTCATCTCATCACATCTCTCTCTCTCTGCCGGTGATGCCAATGATGCTGGTGATGTCGGTGATGCCGATGATGTCGATGATGTTGGTGATGCCGTTGATCTAGGGTTTGCTGCTGATGATGTAAATCAGATTTATGTACTATTTCTCTCTGTTGAATTATTGAAGATAAAGGAAGATTTGATCAAAGGGTTTCCCCACATTGGGTTTGTCCCTGGCTAGTCGCCACATCTTGTGTCTCTTGTCTTGGCTTGTTTTTCTGTTGATCATTTAATGTTCTCTCTGCACTTTACTTTATGTACATATGATTGCTAATTTGTGGATAATAATAAGAAAGATAAGTAAATTGCTATAAGCATAGAACATACCATAACTTAACACACTGAATAGAGGCCGAGACATATTTTCAATTTTGTTGACTGGCCGTATGACATATTTAAGAGTTGAACGGTGAAATTTAATTGCTAATTACCATGAGGCCGAATTTTTGAGGGCTTCATATGTATAATTTCCCAATTCTAGTGCCCCCTCCCCCTTGCCAGCAAAGAAATCAAAGTCGAGTCAATTTCAAGTACTGAAATTCCATTGGGACGAAAGCGACATTATTTCAAGGGATGAGATTGAGTTGTAAAGAGGGCTGAAATTGTATCTTGGACCGAGTATCGATCCTTTATTGAGGTCGAACTATAGTTGGAGCCATCAAGTCAAGCGACCGAGTTCAACCAGGGTCGAGCTGTGAGAGCCAAAATCGTTGGTGAACCCAACATAGAATAAATAACTAATTTGGTTGGGTGGAATTAGTATAACTGTGGGACCGATTACTGGAGGCAGTGACTTAATTTCAAAGCTATATTTGTGATCGCTGAAGGGTTGCATTCTGTGGTCATTATTGAAAATTGAACTATGGGTTTCCAAGGTGGTTTGTAAGGGATCAGACTGCAACCAAATGTATTTGACGGGGACCGAGGAGGAGCGACGAGACCAGAAACAGAGCCAACCCAAATTCTGAAATCTCTATATTGGGGGAAGGAGCGTCCCTATTACAACGATAGGAAAAATCTAAAATTATTGAGCCATCTCGATAATGAATTGGGCCTGAGATTCGGTCGAGCTCGTGCAGCCAAACCAACATTCCCTTGAAGCCGAGTTAATACAAGTTGAGCCATATTGAAATTCCAAGCAAAGATTCGAAGCATGCAAGACGTCGAGAATCATTGGCTGTCAAATTGGGATCGAGTATGGATGTAATTGTCACCTAAGCATTGACTAGGAGTACGATCTGGAGATTGACCCATGTGGCCACATTTAATCAGACTGACTTAATTCACTCAAGCGCCGTAGACCATAGCTAGGACTACACTGAGGCAATCAATTTCGTGATCAAGTCAGAAGCTGAGACTACACTGGTGATCCTGTGAAAGTGAGCTGCCAAAATTCCTTGTTGTTGTAGCATTGGGATGAGAGCCGACGAGTCTATGATGCTGATCATGGTCATAACAAAGTGATGCAGCCAGACATAAAGTAGGTTTCCAAAAGGATGTAGCCTCTCCAGAACGAAATACGCAACTAATTCAGACTGTTGGCAATGCACAAGAAATCGAGTGAGGGTGCAGTTTGAGAGCGATTTGCCTATAGATGTGATTATGTCTGTCATAGTGTATAAAAGCCGAATTTAATTTAGTGATTGTTGTGCGCATCAAGTAATGCATCGATTGGATAAGTGAGGGTGTTATGAAGTACTACTGTAATGGTGGTGTTGACAGGGCAGTGGCTGTGCGTTGAAGTCGAGTTGGTAGCAGCGTCGAGGCAATTCCAAATCAAGTTTTCTTGGGAACGAGACCCTGTTCTAAAGAGAGTTTAGAAGGACTGTCAGTGAGCACCTGTTCACCTGTAGCAAAGATGTACAGATTATTGTTTGAGAGCAAAATACATCAGAACATTTTCAATTGACGAAGGATTGCTGCTGGTCACAGGTTTATGTATTGACTCTTATTCTCCATGCTTAGAAGTTAACATCTTATGCACCTTATATCAATGATGCTAATTGATGAACTTGATGACATGGTGTTGTTTTCACTGAATATTCTATATGTTACAAAGATACTTTGAAAGCATTAAGTAGGGTTAGTTTCTTGTATCACACTTGAGTCTTATATTTGTTGATTGTTGAAGTGGGAGTCTATGGTTGTTGCTGTTAGCAAACAAGGTATTGTATGCCAAAATAAGGTCTGTAAAGGTTGCATTGCTGACTAAGCAAGAGAATATGTTTGAGTATGAAATATTGTAAGTGACTTAATAACCTTGTAAACGTGTTGGCCTTGTGGTTAGGGCTTCATAAGCATTAGGATAGGTTCGTCATAAGTAAAGATGGAACTCTCTTTAAACTAATGTCATGTGTGTTAGGTTGAGACCATGATGTAAATTCTGAGTTTGTTTGGTAGGGTGCATAATGTCATTTGGTCATAAAGTCGGTTGACCTTTTTTTTGCTGTACACAAGGGTTGATTGTCCAATCACTGCTGAGTTGAGTGAAAGGTCTATGTATAAGTCAGGTTGATGTATTTGTTATTTTTCAGCTAAAACATGGGTCAAACCTCTATAAACTCCCTTAATAAACCAACGACAACAAACAACAAACCCTTCTCAAAAGTGATCGATGCCATTCTTAACCATAAGTAGCCAAGAGATTTGCAGAAGGAGCCAAAGATTGGACACAAAATCCTTGCACTTGGAACAGATTTGAAAAACATGAAGGTCACATGGAAAGTCCTTTTCAAGCTGGATGAACAAGATACACTCCTTTCCGAAGTGAACCAGTTAGAAGGGAAGAAACTCATTTGGGCTCTCAGACTAGCTATGCTTGTTCTCATACAACCCAAGCTCTTGGAGAAACCTTGTGAAGGGGTTAGACTTCCAGTTGTATCTTGTCTCATTAACATCATGAGACTGACTGCACCTATACCTCCTTTCAATGATGATGTTATGAGGAGAGTTTTCAAGTTGATAGTAGAGACTTTTCAGGACTCGGACAACAGTGTAGGTTCTCCCTTTGGGAAGAAGCTTGAAATTTTAGAAGTTATGGCTATGACTAGGACTTATGAAATCATGTTTGATCTGGAGTGTGATGGTTTGATCTTGCAGATGTTGTAATGCTTCTTCAGCATTAGGAAACATGATCCTGACACAGTCATAGCACACATGCAGTCCATCTTGTCATCATGTATGAGAGGCTATGATGCCATTTGACGGGAGTTGCAGTCTCAATTGTTGTCTGTTTGGAGGAGAGAGCAGTTGGTCTCACTTGCTGTTTATGAGCTAGCCGAAAGGTTGGTTGAGCAGAACATTGGGCTGTTCAGGAGATAGTTGACCATGGAGGTGCTACTCAGGTTTGGTGGATCATGCAGCAAGAATGAATTGAAGAGGAATGGACTTTGCTTCATCTACAAAGGACCTTGGGGACCTGACCACTCATGCTTGAGTGACACTGAGGAGATGACAAAGGTAGAGCAGGTGGAGATTCCTTCTGATCTTCAGGGCGAGGATTCTTCTTTGGACGAGTCCATGGGTTCATACGAGGACGCGTCCGAGGAGCATGAGTCATGTAGAGTCGTTGACAGCAGACCAGATTCATATGATTAGTAGTCAGTGGACCCTATGGGAGATATTCAGGATGATGAGTCACCAATGGTGATTCAGCATGAGCAGCATATGGTGGAGCATGAGTCAGCTGAGGAGGATGATGTGCGCAGTATGCATGATGAGCCTTCCGGGGAGAGCCAGTTGGAGGTTCATATTGAGCCCATGATTGTGGAGGATGAGCAACCACCCTTGGGGTCAACCATTGATGAGGAACATGCATATGTACAAACAGCTAGCAGGGTGGCAGTGTTTGCAGACACATGTCTTCAGGAGATGCTGGAATATGACAAGACAATTTTGCAGGAGATTGGTGGATTGGAGGAGCGTAGAGTTTCCTATCAGATGAGGGAGATGGCAACGCATCCATCTTTGGGACTACCCATTGATGAGGTGCAAACAAATGTAGTGGCAACCAACAAAGCTGCAACATTTTCAGGCAGCAACACTCTCCAGGACTACATAGACAGGGCTTGTAGCACTACTTACCTAATTTTTCTCATTATAGGGAGAGGGGCAGGGTTTCTTGGACAAATTTTGTTGGTTGATCAGGCAGAGCATCAGGAGTTGAGCATGGACTAGTATCAACCTCATAGACTTATTCCTCAGACATGTGTCCATACATTAGATTGGTGAGAGATCACGAGTTGGTATCCTATTGATGGTACAATATTCTTAGTCAGGGGCATAGTGGAGCGGGGACCCTTAGACATGATGGATACATTTTCCAGTTGGCATTGGGATACAGGGCGACAATTCTTCAACATTCCATTCCGGCATCAGGAGAGCAGGATTAGCATTGGATTGAGTCAGACGTTGGGTTGGAGAGAGTTGATGAGTTGGTATTCGCTTTATGGAGCAACAACTTTAACCAGAGACAGAGCCCAGAGACAGAGCACAGTCTGAGGCAAGGGACTTGGGTGATGATTGGCCATGGTGGCATTGGGATCTGGGTGGATCTACTAGTAGCAGGTTGAGTCAAAGATGGGTATGGGATCTAGGTATTGGGGGATCTAATCATGTCTAGATGGCTTGGAGGCATGATGTGGACTAGGGGTTCATATGGGATCTTGGTATCAATTTACAAATGCCTCTACAGTGGACATGTGCGGATTGCTCGAGGGCAAGCAATCTTGGGGCGGGAGGTTTTGTAATTTCCCCCATTTTTATTTTCCTCCATAGTACAACCAGGGTGGATTTCCAGGGCAGGGGATGACCAGGTCAGTGGAGCAGGTTTATGTCATCAGGGGTTCCGATGGAGTTTTGAAGAGTTTTTATGGGATCTGATGGCATTTGCTTGGCATATTTCATCATCCACATAGTTTGCCTTTCGTTCCGTTGTATTCCGACAACTTTAAAAAATTAGCATTATTATGGGGCCTAACTTAATTAATTATGCTCGAGCTGGCATTTTGGGGAGATTAATTGATGGAACACCTCAGTGTAATTGCTTGTTGGAACCGGAACGAGAAGATCTACAGGATGGGATGCTGAGAAGTGACTTCCAGTGGCCGAAGAGAGTATGGTAGGTGATTTATCATTTCCCTTAATTAAAAATGGCTTTAATTAGTCATTTAATTAAGGAAAAATAATTAATTTGAGGAAATGAGCCAAAAGTGACTTCAGTGAAATAAAATAAAATTAAAAGGTCACTTAAGATAAAGTCAATGGAGGAGCTTCTAGAATAATAATAAAGTAATAAAATAAGATGCTTTTGGAGGCTTGGAGATATATCCATCAGATCTATAAAAGAGAAGGAGTTGGTCATTTGGAGACATCTTGGATTTGATATTGTTTCTTGTATGAGGTTGAGAACTTGGTTCTCTACTCCATTGGTAGCCCCAGAACGGAAAGCCTTGGGTGATTCAGTAAGATTGGGCGAGTACCCATCTCCCCTTGGTGAATTCATCCAGAATTCACAGTAGAGCTTAGCAGTGGCAATTCAATTCAGTTTTGGTGGAGGGCCCATGCAGCATTGGAGCAGATCCTTGAGGTCAGTTCTATCTTAGTTATCTCAACTATTTTTGTTATTCTAGCATGTAAAACCCTAGATTATACATTATAATAAAAGCTGAGAATTATTTTTGCTGATTGTATGATTGAATTGCATGCATTCTCTTGTTCTATTTTACATGGCAATCTTCTATTTATAAATGGAATTTTTATTTGAAGAATTTTTGAGTTGGAATTTCAAGAAAACCCCAAATTGTTCAGTTTGGGACATTACAGTGTATCTGAAGGAGCGCTGGGGTATGTGATCGGTGGAGGAGCGCTGAAGATAGATCCTTCCTAGATGGAGGCCATCATGAAATGGCCAGTGCCTACAAATGTTTATGAGGTCAGGAGTTTCATTGGTGCAACGCAGTACCTGAGGAAATTCATAGCCTCGTTTTCAGCGGTAGCAGCACCGCTCCATGCCATAAAAGCAAGTGGCAAGAGTTACCAGTGGGGAAAAGGTCAGTAGAAGGCTTTCAAGGAGCTAAATAAGAAGATGTAATATTCCTAATTAACCATGGTTAATTGGAATATTCGATTTTGCTTATTTTTGCCTTCTATAGTTATTTATGAATAAAAAGGTGAGGGAAAGGGGACATGACTCACCTTTAGAATAAAAGTCACTTCCTAGTAGCACAACGTTGTGACTTAAAGGGGAGCCAAGGGGGCCAAAGGGGGACGCAGAGATGGAGCCCATGCAGACACTTGGAGGGACTACGCAGGAGGGAAGGAACACGTGGCAAGAGGGGAATTACGCTAGAGAAGGTGGGCCTTGGGATTGAGAGAGGCAAAGGCTATAAAGGAGAGGGGAGCTTCCTCATTTTGGCATTCGATTATGTGCATTGGAGCTAGTCACTTCGACTTAGAGCACACTGGCTGTTTAGCTAGTCTGCAGCACTGTTTAGTGCATTGAGTGTCTCCGTTCGGAGATCTCACTCTTAGCCCTGGGGGACTTCGAGTTCCTACTCGGGCAAGGTATTTCCATCAACATTTTGGTAGTAGTTTCATCAACATTTCTGGCAGGAGGATTGAGCATCTTGGAGGACTGCGCAACACTGAGAGGGATGACGCAGTTCTTTTTGGCAGGAGTTCTGGATTGAGGGGTTTGCAGTAGGATTTGTGTTGGGAGATTGAGCAGGGGATCAACCCTTGCATATTGGAGGGTTTTGGCAGAGGTTACAGACATATTTATGGAGGGTTTCATTCAGTGGCAGCGCAGAGCCTGGAGAGACTACGCAGAACCCCAAGGGGGTGATTTTCGGGGGTCAACCATTCTAGGAAAGCTTTCTGGGTTTTTCTGGGTTTCTTGAGTAGAGTCTGATTCCAGAGTTTCAGCCTTTTCTGAGGAGGGGAACAACCCCAAATCGTCATTTGATTTCCAACAACAGCAGCAGCACGACAGTTTTCCGGCAGCTGGGACGCAGTTCAGAGAGAAGCCATTCCTTTGCTATTCTGAGTGTATTTCTTCACTTGCCTTGTGCAAGTTGAGGTGCCATCTCCCTGATCACCTCCTATACTCATTTTTCTACTCAGTATAATAAAATGGCTTAGCATTTCTCGCTGCATTTCTTGAGTATCTGTTTATATGTCATGTATATATTATTGTTGTTGCACTACTGTTATTATATCTCTGTGATTTTCCGACCACTATACCACTTGTACATTTTTCTGGTTGAGAATTTGCTGGGGTTTTGAAGAATATTCCGGGTTAGGGATATTACAGTGGTATCAGAGCATAGATCTGGCTCAGCATGTGGAGCTAGTAATCTATGACACCGGGGGAAAACCCTACATCTGTTACAGAGGTAGGAGATACAGAGACACTAGGCATAGGTTGGAGAATACCTACGGAGAGGGAGACTGTGTTCCGGTGGTGGACACAGAATATGAGGAGCCTGTGGTGGACGTAGAACAGAAGGAGCCTAGGGTGGATGCAGAGCAGGGGGATCCGATGGCAGATGAGGACAGGAAGAGATTTGCGGATATGCTCCTCAAATCAAGTACAGGATCTGTCGAGGCAGATTGAGGTGATGGGGCAGAGATTCACGGCAGTAGAGGCTAGACAGCGTGAGAGCCCACGGGTTTTTCAGGTTGGTGAGGGATCGGGCGCATCTCACCATTTGCCAAAGTAGCGTGATACTGTGCAGCAGGTGGCCTCACATGCCCCTACACGCTCTACCATGCCCACTTTCTTAGGAGCAGACACGGGGGCCGTAGCCCAGCAGTGGGTAGAGCCCGAACATATGGGTGATTTTTTTGCAGAGTACCAGGCCTATGGGCAGGAGTTCAGAGAAGCCCTCTCATTCAGAGACTTTGTTCAGCTCCAGCGGGATAGTAGACCCCGCGACCATCACAGAGGGTACTGACACTACCATGATGGTGACACCCACCGTGCAGCGAGTAGATTCCACTTGCCTACGTTTGATGGTTCATCAAATAGTTCGGCAAAGTCTTGGGTGGAGAAGCTGGACATTTATTTCTAGCTTAACCAGATGTCAGAGACAAAGGCCATCAAGGTGGCAACATTGCATTTGGATGGTGAGGCTCAGGATTGGTGGTTTCATGGGATGGTTACACTCGGGCACTCCATAGTGACGACCTATGCCGATTTCACCAGGAGATTAATGGAGCGATATGATCGGAGGGATCCAAAGCAGCATTTTGTTGAGCTGACGAGGCTCAAACAGACAAGGAGCCCAGAGACCTATATTGCAGATTTCTTGAGGGTTTCAGTGATGGTGCCAGATCTATCCACGGCGCAGAGGATCTATATGTATGTTGAGGGGTTAGCAGAGCCACTTCGGGGTTTAGTCCGATCCATTAGACGAGCCACACTCTAGGACTCTATTAGCAGGACCCGTGACTTACAGGATGTCTTACCCAGGCCTTGGACATCTTACCCCCAGAGACAGACTTTCCAGTCTAAGGGGAAGGATGTGAGGATTCCACCTCCAAAGGGGAATCCGGGACGAGTACAGATTGACGATGATGCCCGGAGGGAGTTGAAGAAGAAGCGGTTGTGCTTCACTTGTCAGGAGCCGTGGGCACCAGGACATAGATGTGCTGCTGGCAAAGCACATTTTATTGAGGTCTTCTCTGAGAGCAGTGGGGAAGAGGATGATGAGGATGATGTGGAGGCAGGAGATAGTCATGCCGTGCAGGGACCTTTGCCACCTCCACCGCCAGCAGCAGGTGGTGCATCTTTTGCACCTACGGGGGGGCCCTTGCAGCATTGTGAGGAGTTCCCAAGTATTTGACGCTACGCATACGGGGGACAGTACATGGCCAGTGAGTATCAGTTTTGGTTGACAGTGGGGCAACCCACAACTTCATCGATGCACAAATGGTTGAGTGGAGAGGTATACAGACAAAGAGCTTCGATGGGTTTTCAGTCTTGGTCCCAGGAGATCAGACCATGATGTGTGCTTGTTATGTTCTAGAGCTATCAGTGACGATGGGCACCTACACATTGACTGACCACTTTTTCGTGGTCGATATTCCGGACACCAACATGATACTGGGTGTTCAGTGGCTCATCACTGTAGGAAAGGTCACGACGGATTGGAAGACCCTAGAGATGGAGTGGGATGATGAGAAGACAAGGAGGCATGAGAAGATACGAGGGCAGCACACACATCCGCCTCAGACTGTTTCGACTCATCGGATGGAGGCAGTCTTCCGGAAGGGGGACGTAGAGTGGGCAGTGGAGCTGCGTGCATCATAGGCAGGGACTACAGGGCAGACAGTACATCCGGAGATACAGTCCATCCTTGACCGGTATGCCATAGTGATTGGGGAGATTCCGCTAGGATAGCCACCGGACCGGGGATTTGAGCACACCATTGAGCTTGAACAAGGTATACAAGCAGTGATCACTACCCCCTATAGACATCCCAAGGCCTATTGGGATGAGATTGAGCGGGCCATTCAAGAGTTGTTGGCTGTTGGGCACATTCGGCCGAGCACGAGTCCTTTTGCTTCTTCCGTGGTGTTGGTGAAGAAGAATGACGACACATTGAGGATGTGCATTGACTACAGGGCCCTAAACAAGAAGACACTGAAGAATAGGTACCCCATACCCAGGATCGACGAGTTGATGGATGAGTTGAGAGGAGCACGGTTTTTCTCAAAGATTGATTTGAGATCTGGGTACCATCAGATTCACGTGAGGGAGCAGGACATTCCCAAGACCGCCTTCAGGTATCACTATGGGCACTTTGAGTTCTTGGTGATGCCCTTTGGGCTAACCAACGCCCCCGCCACATTTCAGTCCTGCATGAA